>VXBU01004155.1:406173-419422 GCA_013400315.1 Bombycilla garrulus
GTGGCACATGGCGGCGGCAGCACGGCTGGGATGGCAGGAAGCAGCCGCGTGGCGCTGCTCGGCGCACGGTGTGGCGGAGCGGCCGCGAGGGGCCGGGGCAGCGTGAACGGGCAGAGAGACGGCGGAGAGCGCGGGAGCGAGGGAAGAGCGACGGCACGGCAGCGGGGTCTGGTGGAAATCGGGGGGACTGCGTGTGGCGGCGGAGGCGCGATTGGGAGGACTCGAGAGACGTGGGACAACGCAAATACCAGAAGCAGGCGCACAAGAGAACCTCGATTGCGAAAGCAAAAGCTCGGATTTCGCAATCAAAGGCTGAGCATTTGCATGTGCAAATAAAGACACACGGGGACATGGGATGACAACTGGGGGAGGCGGGGGGAAGGACCTAAAACCCCAAAACTATGCATTATTTAAAGAAAACAACAGCATGCCTTACTCGGGAAGAAGCGGGACTAACCTCGGGGAAATGCAAAAGGATAGGGACTGGGCCAGCCAGAAGCTTAGATCGAGTAACCCCAGTGTAACTCTTGTGAGAACAACTTGAAGGTCCATCCTTGGTCCTTAGCAGGACTAGAACCTTTATCTTTTGTTGAGTTGGTGTAATTGAGAACAGCAGTGGATTTCAACCTGTGTGCCTACCCAGACCTGAATCTTCTTAATAAAGGCATTAAAAGGAGTAAAATCTCCTGCTTAGATTTTTAATTTGTAACAAGTCCTCTTGTTATCAGCGGGAGAAAGAGAGAGCGCCAGCAGCTGCACCTGGACCCTTAACGTTCTTCCACACTAAANCTCGGAGTGCCAGAACTGATGCCTGGAAATGCTGACCTGACAGAGACTCGACAGAGCAAAAGGAATAAAATAGGTATTTATTGAAAGGCCTTAAAAGGATACACCTTGAGCAGCACAAGAGCCTGGCCAGGGCTACACCCAGGTAGTATCCAAGATGGATCCCAGTCATGAGTTACCACATTTTTATAAGTTTTGGTTCATCTACATGTTGGGTTCAATTATCCAATTAACAGCTCCAGGTTATGAAGTCTCGACCCCCCTGGCTTGTCCCCTTTTCTTTGCCGTTGTTCATGCTCTTTGGGTAACAGTTGTCCTTGATTCCCCAGCTGGGAAGGGATTGTTTTGTCCAACTGCCCTGTGGAGAGAACTTCCTAACACCTAATAAGAAGTGTCAGAGTTACATACTAGCAGCAGAGAATCTTAAAAGCATGAAAGCTAAAACCCAAGGCATCAGAATTTATCCCAGAACAGATATGAGATCCTGTCCAGACCAAATTGCTTTCTAGCTAACAGCATTCTTTAGTCCCTTCCAGACCAGTGCATTTTTACTTGAGGTCTTTTTATAACTGTTGCATCTATGTTAATTCATTAGCATGGTTGCCATCTCCTATCCCTATTCTGGTTGTGTTTTGATGGATGAAGAAATTCCTAGGGTTTGGCTGTAGTGAAATGTTGCATTTTGATCTAGAAGGGTTCAGTAACCCGGCTTATGCTAAATTATCCAAATGTAAACGTGTATGTACATGCATGTCTAGTGTTCTTTTCCTAGATATTTAGAAAAAAATAATTTGAATAATATCTCCTGGTTTACTTTATAAGGACTGCCTGCCAAAAACAAGATTTGGCTATTTGAAGTTATATATCCATAATAACTGGGCTATATTTCATATTTTGTTTTATAAAATGTTGGCTCATTTTTGTTTGCTATTGCTTTTGCCATGGTAACCTGAAGGCCTGGAGATCCTACAAGCATTAAAGCTGGAGCTATAGCTCTCTTGAGAACTCATTTTTGCACTGATGTCCACCAACAGCCTTCCTTGTTAGATCATTAAGCAACTTCACAAACAGATTGAGCACTACTGGTGATGGACATGGTTCCGCTGGACACCCCAACCACAATGGCTCTTTTACAGTTATAAAGAAATTACTCCTTATTAGTAACTAAATCTTAAAAGAATACATTTGCCCTCATTATAAATAGTGTGAAAAAGAATACCCAGAGTAACTCTGCAGACTGCTGTTTGTCAGACATCGCAGATCATTTAAAAGAGGAAAAGAAACACAATACAGTTAAAATATAATTGATCTTTATAATGTTCCTGTCACACAAACTACAGCATGAAATAAGATGAGAATTTCTGTGATGAAAGACAGTAAATTGTATTTATTACTTAGTGAAAGTATGTAAGTGACAGTGCTTATCAGAGGCCATTATCTGCTTCCAGTTAATGCTGATAGTTTGGGAGTGACCCCAGTCAGGATTACGGTCCTACATCAGCACTACAGCTGAGTGTGTTACATGTGTTGTTTGATCTCTAGCAGGAGTAATTAGCAGTACTTATTGTCAGAGTGATTCACAAGGCTGTATATCATATGTTGGAAGTCAAACATGTGGTGTGGGATTTTTCTGAATAATTTCTACTGGCATCTCAGATTTGATCAGCCCCCTCTCTGTCTGTTTAGCACTTTGCATGACTGAGCCTTAATGAAAGTGCCAAAATGTAGGCATGTGCTGGCATTGCTCATTAGGCATAGACAGCCTGGAATGGCTTCAAGATGCAACATGGAAAAGCATGGTGGTACCTCAAGGCAAGTGTTTTGTGCACTGCTTTTAGAACACATACATGATGCGTTCCTGGGTTTGGTCTGGAAAAGGAAAGATGAGAAATTATTCAAGCAAAGGCTTCAGTTATTATTATTATTGAAGCCTTTCAATTTTTATTGAAAATTATTGAAGCAAAGGCTTCAATCTACTGTGAGAGTAACAGCGTGTTAAGCCACAAGTATCTGATTTTATCTGATTTATTTATTTATTTATGGTTATTTTGAGTGGGTCAATTATATCAGCCAATATGAAATGGAGCAATCTTATGCTTTGTCTCTCAGATCCTCCTGTCATACTGCAAACTCACATAAGGTAAGACTAAAACGTCAGCTAAAATTTCTGTTGTGACATCTGAGAGCCTCCTTAGATGTCTTATGTTTTTGAAATGGGATTTATAAATCTCTTCTAGAAGTGGTGTGCTGAGCCTGCAAAACCAGAATAAAAGTAAACCACACTACTTAGTAAATACATTTCAGGCTGTCTCTTATTGCACAGCCCATGTGAATGGAGTGTCATGGGTTGGAGTGCTCTACCTATCACTCACAGAGTCTCCCTTTTCCACCCACAAAGTTAACCGCTCTTTAGCTCATTATTTAATAAGCACTATTTCCACATCGGTAGCATACAGCATATCCAGAATTCCCATCATATCTGTGGGAGATGGCTTTGCTAAATTTTTTTCTGTACTTCATTTCTCATGTGTTTTTTTTAGGAATTTATGTTCTGATCAGGCTTGGAACAAGTGTTCTTATGCTGTTGGATAGCTCTTGATCTTCTGACTGATTAAATAACCCCTTTTCCACACACAAGGATTATAAAGGAACACAAAACAACAACAAATAAAACCTGGTTTGGTATAATCTCTGGTAGTATTCTAGTACTATCATCTTCTGCATTTAATGCACTATTCACATGCTCTGTGAAGAATATTTTAGGAATACGTAGATGTTGAAGCATTGATTTATTATTCATCTGCTGTGTAAGAATCAAATTCAGCTTTATAGGTGCAATTTTCTCTTCACTAGAGGTACAAAGACCAAAAATTACAAGAATAATTTCATCTTTCTCTTTCAAATAAAAATAAATAGATGAGTTCATCAAGGAAATTGCTGACCTGTTATATTTTTTCTTTCATTTGCTAATGATCTCCTTTTTCAGTGAATGAAGCTTGAGCCTGGTGATTTCTCCTGCAATGTGTACATGTATATCTGGTAAATTAATGGCGGTGTGCTGGGGAAGATGGTAGCCATAGGCCAAGGCTTTCTGTTGCCATGGATCCGTTGCAGGCCCCTCTGATTGTAGCTTGTTAGGGCTTTGTTTAAACAAGTAGGAACTAGGGAAAAAAAGGGTTTTCAGCTATTTCTGTCATTTACATTTTAACTGTTCTAATTGTCCTAATTTCCTTCCTATTTGCAATGAATGGTGAAAGGAGTAAGCCTTCAGTAGTGTCCATCACTCTTCAAACTCAGGCCACATATTCTGTGTATGTTTTTTCCCTGGTAGGAAGGATTTAGCTTTCCTGGATTGTCCTTGGGATACAACACACTGTACCTCAGATACGTGCATGCTCACATTGTGTGAGAACTGACAGTGCTTTGGGCCTTAGTTTTGAGAAACAGTGCTTAAATAGAGCTTGGGGGAATGATCCACCACGGTCAGCTGTGGCACTTTCTTAGTTTCACCAGTGTTTTAAACAGACAGATTCACCCTTTAATTTTGTGTATTGCTGTTTGTAGTAAGCCCAGGTTTATGCTGAACACAGGCTGCCTTGTGAAGGTACTCAACTGTGCTGCTGTGCTAGTTTGACGCACTATCATGGTGACAAAATGTCAGTGGGCAGCTGGCCTTGCACAGGCAGAAATAAAACATGTGTCCAAACATGTCCCCCAGTGTAGCCTTCCTATGGGGTCCACAGGAAAAGATGCGAAATGTATGAAATTCTACTAGGATCTGAAGAATCAGATTTTTGGTATTTAGTCTGCTCTGATCTGAACTTCACCTCCACTGCAGAACCTGTTATCTCCACATATTCCCTCTCAGGAGCCATGGCAGCTATACTTGTGCAGAAGTGCTTTCCCTCTCTTTCTACATACCTTCTCCTGTTTCAGCAGAGAATTACTGTGAATCAGAAGAGGTGCTAGACCTTATTTTCATTGCAGCTAAAGTCCTTTTTACTCTAGTAAATTAGAAAAATGTAAAGTGACTTCAAGTGATATAAATCCAATTTACATTACATTATGCTAAAAATCATTTTTACTCATCCAGAGGAAGCATTTGCTTTAATGTAGATGAATCCAACTTGTTTCTAGGTTTGAAAGTGGTATTTTACCCTGAGGATGAGTACTGCAACTTTGCTGTGGCAGGAGATGTTTAAGGGTGTTCCAGTTAGAAGCAATATTTAGTAGTGGCACTAAAATAATATAGGTAATTATTATCAACTTACTGTACAATAATTATATGACCATTAATGGTGTTAATTATAAAGGCCAGTCCTGGGGTTGATCAGACCATAAGCATAAATTTAAAATAATGGGAGTCTGGCCTATAAACCTTCACTCAATTTAGGGTGAGCAGAACTTCACCAGTGTTGATCCCTGGGAACCCGTATATAAATAATTTTATCTTTATAAGGGTTAATACTAGAAAGTTCTTTGTTTCCCTTCTTGTTATTGGTTAAGAATTACTGCATTGATTTAAATATTCCTAAACCTTGTTCCTCATTGGACCCTTACCCTTAGATTCTGCCCCCAACCTATCTTTTATATACTCTGTATCCACCCTGGCCCTGGGTCCTTTGGAGTTGCCCTAATACAGAGTGTGCCTTCTCCCTTTCTTGTTTTATCCATTAAAATTATTTCATTTTTGGCCAACCCAATTGACCCATCCTTTTATTATATCGCCACATCACTCTTGACCGACCCAGTCCTGAGGTGGCAACAGTCGGGCTGTCACACAGCCTGTTGGCTGATTGTCATTTATTCAAGTCTGTGTGAACTGGAAAGTGGACCCAATCTCTCTCATTTCTTTTG
Source organism: Bombycilla garrulus (assembly GCA_013400315.1). Taxonomy (NCBI): domain Eukaryota; kingdom Metazoa; phylum Chordata; class Aves; order Passeriformes; family Bombycillidae; genus Bombycilla; species Bombycilla garrulus. The sequence goes on from VXBU01004155.1 coordinate 411,817, forward strand.
TTCAGCTGTAACATGCATTTCACTCAATGACAGCATCTAAGCTTTTAAAGGTGGGATGTAACCCAAAAGACAAAGTCTTGCCTCAGATAATGATCCAGTAAAGTGCCCCAACAGTGTAGAAGAAGGAGGCAGGATCAGGGCTACAGTTACTCCATTTTCTTCCTCTCAACGACACTCCCAAGCTATAGTCCTTTTCTGCATTTCTTCAGCCCTGTGGTTTTTAGGGCAGAGGCACTTGAGAAGTAAAGCTGGTGGAGCAGCTGATGAAAAATCATAAAAGCTGCTATTCCTCTACCTTTGTGAGCTCTGCTGTAAACATTTCTTGTGACAGTGCTGGAACAGTAATTGTTCCTGGCCTCTTGGCTTTGGTGTTCCTTCAACTCAGGCACAGGCCTTTCTCCCTGCCTCTGCTGTCTAATGACGCTGTGAGGTTTTTGGGGCAGGAGCCGACACTTGTTTTTCTGAGCAATGTTTTACACAGTAGATCTTGGCTGTTCTTGTTTGCCAAGCTGTGTAGTTATAAAAATCATGGCAGTCTGTCTGGAAGGGGGAGGAAAGGAGATGGTCTGATAAAATTTAGCTTAAGGGATTGCCTAGTCAACATCTTATATGAATACAAATCATTATTCAGTGGGCTCATGCTTTTATTTGCCCAACATATTGAAGATTCCCTACTTGCCTTTCTGTCATCACAGTTCTTTTCCTCTGCAGTAAAAATGATCCAAGCATTTGTGTCAGCCTTTTCACATTGTGTTTTCCTCTGGTATAAATGGCTCTTAAAGGAGGACACATAAGTTTCATTTTCTCTCCTAGAGCACACACAAAAGTAAAATCCATAGTGTTACAGCCTTGAGGTGTGCAATGTGCTGCTGGAGTCAGAAGCCTGTTTGCAGAGGTCTGCAGGGCTGCCCTGATAATTGAAGTCCTGGCTCTCTAAAGCACCTAGAACTAAATAGTTTCTTGCTGGCCAAGGTATGCAGGAGCTTGCAGGCTCTTGGTGCTTGTCTCTGTACTGCAGAAGTTTGGGAATGCCCCTCCAACCGGCTGCAGAGCTGTGGGGAGCGGAGCTGGCTGGTCCATGATGGGCAAAACCGGCTGGGTTGGGTGTAAATTCTGAGCCTGGAAAGGAGAGTGTGGAGGCAGTGCTGGTGCGCCTATGGCAGTATAGACATACTGGTAATACCCTCTAGTGGAGACAAGAGGTCTGCCAGCAATAGGAGGGGGTTTGCCAGCAAATTTAAACACCAACTTGAACAGCTTCAGGACAGCTTTATCACATACTGTACAGCTGCTGTAGGATTGTGTAAAAAACAATTTGCTTGTACATTTGTGATGGTCAGAGAATATGATTTATTTCCACGTCTCCTAGCCACTGTTACTAGGCAAGCAGAGCTCTGTAGCATGGACCAATGTTTTGCTGCATCATTCCTAGTATACATGGAGGTAAAGTAAATAATTTACACTCCGTTTGTAATGCATAGCTACACAGAGTAGCAATATTTTCACCATTTTATTTTTTTTTAAATTTTGCTTTCCTGATGGCTGCAAGTAAGGTGAGCATTTGTTGTGTGGTCTTTCTTGCTGCTATTATTCTTCCACATCTCTGAAAATTCCATGGAAACACTGAAATTTTTGCTGCTGAAATAGAAAGGGAAGTATGGGGATTCAGTTGAATAAACAAGAGAACACCACCAAAACCTATTTCCACTACCCTTCCCCCTCCAAGTCATTTTCAAGTGTAAAGTTGCATGGTATTTTATTAAGATTTATAGCAATGTTATACTGGGATGATTGGATATTTTTCGATAATTAATACTATGGCATATCTAATACTTCTTTTATAAGCCACATTAATTTCTGTAGGAACAGAACAAAGATGTGTTGCTCTTCTGTGATGCCTTTCTTTTGTTATGAGATAATATCAGTGTCATGGAAAAGGCTCAAGAAAGGGCTAATATACATGAACCAGAAAATCTCTCTTCTTCACCTTGAATAATTTATCCATTAAGTAAAGGATATTACTTTAAACTGGAATATGATATGCTGGAGGAAGAAAATATATTGGAACTCTATAATATTTGGCTTCTTGAGAAATTTTACAATTTAGCTTTCACTCACAAAAAGCTGTATGATTGTTTGTTTAATAACACAATAGGCATAATTCAATATTATTTTATACAATTTTTATCAGTATTGCAAGCAGGAAAAATTTCCACATAAAATATACCAGCGATTATAGTATTAAAAAATCAAACTGTGATAGGTATGGCAGAATCAAAAATAAGAGGAAGAAGTCAATGTTGATCCTCTGGTATCCATACTTAACATATCACAGTTTATCCTGTATTTATGCTTTTCTTTTGTTTACCCAGTTAAGTGAGAAAATTTTTCACGACTTCTGATTTTGTTTGAGTGCAAAAACCAACATTTATTCTGCTTATATCATTTTGTTTTGAAAACAACTGGAAAGATTAGAAGTACCACCTTCTTGTTCCCACCCTGAGACAGTTCAGTGATCTACAAGTTTTTTGTCCATAGTGAAGGTACCCAGAATTCAGGGGGGACCTGGTGTAATTTTGCTGACTTCTGAGGAGTAGCTCCACATTTACACCTTTAAAAGCAACCAACTTAATTAGGCCTTTTGGGTTGCTTGCTTAAATTCCTGTGGACCCGGATTTTCAAATTGCTTTGTGGGCTTTCAGTCAGGCTGATAGGGTGGCATTTAAGGCAAATGCTTATTGTAAGCTTTAAATCAAGTGGAAGTTTTAAAATCCCATCAGCATTGTTTGATTGCTATAGACAACATGACCAACTATGCATAACTGTACTGGCACACCAGATTAATCATCTGAAATTTGTGTGAATGCAACATAAAAACAGCAGTCAAGTTTACTTTCTGAACAGTGTAAAACAATTATTGGTTTAAGATGCATGGATTAAGACACTGCTGAATGAGATAATGGCACATTGCTGGAGCCACTCTGGAGTGATGATCTCCATGATGAACTCTATTTTCTGTGGAAAACTTCAAGGGAAAATCACACCTCTGAAGATAAAACAAGATGAAATTGCAGTTTAGAATTGTGTGAGGTTATTGCATATTAAAAGGTGTGAGGGGGATAGATGGTGGAAAAAAAAGAGATACAGTGATAAAACTGTGTAATCTTCCTCCAGGTATAAGCAACTTAGATTCATCTGCCAGGTGAATTTAAGGCACTGAGATACTCCCATTCATGGCTGGCTCTTAAGGGAATTACTTCAGCTATGATCTGAAAGGCAGCCAGCCTGCAAAATTTTAGCATGCTAGTTTATATGTTTTCATCATAGATATCTAGAGGGGTTTTTTTGCATTATTTTTATTAAGAACTGCAAAACAAACTCCACAATCCTGAAATCAGAGGATATTGGAAATAGGAGTAAAATATTTGCCTATTTCTCATTTACCATTTTGAAAGGGGGTCCTTTTTCCTCTAGAACTATAGAACTTGTCAAGCTCAGATGAAGTATGAAGAAATTTATCCGCTGTGACTTTTTAAAAAATTGTTAGAAAATGAAATTATGAGTAGAAGATGAAAGTTATTTCAGTTTTTACTGGAGCAGCTGTGTTGTTTTCCCTGAATACCTGGACCGAGCAGTCATGGCCATGAGCTGAATCAAAGGGTAGACGTATGGGACCATCACTCTCCTGTGGGCGGCACATCACCCTAGTATCCCTAGCCCAGTAACCACAGATACTGCAGCAAAAATTGTGAAACAAATTGCAATATATGATTCCAGCCAAGACACAAGAATAGCCCCAAATCCTTCTTTTTGTGTTTAAAATCCTGGAGGAGTAGCGACCCATGTTTTGTATGACACAAGATGTAGAAAGAAAAATTCAGTAGGTTCTCCCAGTGTTTTTCTTTCACTGTATAGAAAGGCATGTTTTCTCTAACAAGAACAGTCTAAATATTCCATTAATGCCTACGTGTATTAGTAGCAAAACCTCTTTCAGGATAGATTACGGTATTTTGATTCATTACTCATCAGTATGTATAATTATCGCTTAACAGTGTTATGAAGGACTGATGAAGGGAAGCAGGTGTTTAAACATGCTGTACCAGGAGTTTGACACAGCATTTAATTCTCTTTCTTTGTGCTTTTTAAAGACATTTATTCAAAGAGAGAAAACACTGAGGTACCATATAGCTATCAGTGTTTGCAAGAGAAAGGAGAAAGATGTTTAATCAATTTTTGGAGCAAGTATTTTTTAATTAACAAGCTTTTTAACAGTACTATAACATTATATGAAGATAGTGAAAGTAATGAGATGTATTAAATTTTTGGATAGGAAGAAATTTTTATTTCATGATGGGCTTTAGAACCATGAAGTGTTTCTGGGTATCATGGTAATGGAAACTAGAACTGAAAAGCCTGGTGTGATTTTTGAAATTCACACACTGGGGAATGCTGATTCCAGGATTTGGTTACAGGGACCATGAGGAGGGCCAGCGCAGCCACATGGGTGACACACACCCTGCCTGCCTCACGCTGAGTTTGGCTTTGTCCATTATCTCTGAGACATCAGCATCCTTGCTGGAGAACATGGGGGGTGAGGGCTGTTTCTTCAGGACTTTATGAAGTTAGGATATCCAGGGCAAAGAATCTTGTGAACTGACTTCCTGAATGAGAAGACTCCCATTTACCTCCAGGTAATGCTTTCTTGGAAGAAGTTTTTGAAAACCTCCATGCTTAAGAGCTAATCTTTACCAGTAGCAGTAGTCTCCCTGCTCACTGCAGTTTGCCTTATACTAATTATTATTTAGCTACCAAGTGTAAATTGTTACAAGCTAATAGAACCTTTTAAAATAATACTTATTTGGGTTAAAAATATGTGCCCTGCCTTATGGTGAAAGTCATTGTAAGTCATTTTAATGGTCTCTGTCAACCGTAAAATGTACACATAAAAAATAAACATAGGTTGGTGTTTTGTCATTACACCTGTTTCTCATTGCCTGATACTTTTGTTTTCCCTGTGTGATACTCTAATGTTAATGAAAATGGCATCTTTTTAAAGTGACTTACTTTATAGGCAAACTAGTTTTTCTTTTCCTCTATTTATTTTGTCTTCTAACTGCTGTTCCATGTCATTAAAAGGGAGGCTTTTGGGCCAAATGAGCTGCCTTTTTTTCTTTTATTTCTGATCGATCACCTTGTTTAAATTAGTTCTCAGCATGCCTTACAGATATAGAAATCTTCCAGCTTGCTTGTGATTTGCTTTCATTAGGAAAATTTATTTATAATTACAAGGGTAATGATTACAGTGATCAGAATTGTAACTTTGAGCAGGTGTGGCTGTATGTACTGAATCAGGTTCTGGGCAGAGATGGTTTGAAGAACCTTCTTGTTTATATTGCAGACTCGTCTTTCCTACCTTTTAGCAGGCAAATGGAGCAAGGTGTTGTTCTGCTCAGCAACCAGTCCCTTCAGCTTCTCATGGGTTCAGTGCAAATCCCCTACAGGTGAGGGTTTAAGGCTGCAGTTTGCTTTGCAGTAGGGTCTTCACCCTGGTCTGACCCTGCCAGAAGTTGAAAGAAGTAAATGTAACAGGCTGTCTGCTTTATACATGTACCATGGTTTTTAAGGACTTTCCTCTTTTATTCTGGGTGTCAAATGCTTTCATCAGGGGATTATTTTCCCTGCACATGCTGTTACTTCACTTCTCATCTCTAGTGTACATCAGGCCTAATCAAATCTTTTAGCTACCATAAAGCACTACACAGAATTTACAATCGTCATTGGCTGTGTAAATGCCAGCTCCTCTAAAGGCTGTATTTGAGTTAAAGAAGGGGTTTGGGGTTAAAACAGGGCTCAGTAATGACTTTGTCCAAGGCACCTACTTCCTGGCTCTTCAGGTGGCTGCTGCTTGGGGTTTGGTAGTCTGTACTTTTCACTGAATTTTCTTCTATTTTGCAGTGGCAATTTGAAGTCTTAAAAAGCGTATTTCTACAGACCTCAGCCGGTAGCTGGCTTGTTATTTCCTTGTGGGGCAGGTGGGTCCTCGCTGTTTCTTCCTCACAAGGTCACCCCTGAGGCTCCTGGGGCTCTTGCCCAAGAGGTGCTCAGCAGACAGTGGTTTTAAGGAAGCAGCTGCTACAATTTCAAGTGTCTAAGTCAGTCCCTGCTCCAGGTTGTCTACCAGAGACAATTTGCCTTATATCATAGGGTTTAGGCAACTGAGCCTCCTTATTTAGTCATCTAAATGTGTACTTGCAGCTTTATTTCCTGAGGTCTGTGTGAAAGATAGACCCCTGTTGTGGGACCCCAACAGGGATTCCGTGGCTTCCAGCTCCCTCCCTGGGGTGCCCTGCTGCCTGCAGTGCCTGTGCCCACCATGCTGCCAGCCCCGCTTAGCCAAGGGGCTTTTCCTTCCCCCAGTCCCTTCCAAACTTTTGAGAGAGAGTGTCAGTTCAGCTCCTTCTTTCAGGTGAGATTTTCTGCCTGGTACAATAAGAAATTATCAGGCCGCAGAGTTTGTTCGATGCACCATGTCAGTGATGTGATACCCAGGAAAGCACAAGCTTTTATGATAAAATATTAGCATTTTGTCAGAGGGCTCCAACACTTAAAAGTTAGCCAGGCTGATTTTAGTGTGAGCAGAGAGTTTTGGGCACCCTGCAGACAGTCAGCCCAAAGAACAGATCCTGCAGCAATGGGCCTGAGGTGATTTTAATGTGGCTTTTGTATCTTCATGAAAAAAATGTAACTTCTGGTGTTACTTGCATGAGAGTTGATGTTTAACTTTTTGGCCTTTAAGAAATTATAGTTTGACATGAATTTTAACTTTCCTGGCTAATAAAATTATCATGATGGAACAGCCCAAGTAAATAATAGATACAATAACTCTTCTTTGCCTATTGTGGGCTTTTACTATTCATAATTTTAGGACCATAGATATTAGATACACTTACGTAAGACTTAACGAACAGTAATTATCTTTTGGCTAAAGCAAAAGCCCAAACGAATGCTAAGCTGCATTATCGCTTGGCTTCTGACATGAGCTGATAATCAGATTTTCTTGCTTAAATCCATGGTGCTTGAACAATGCTACCCACTGTCTGTCCTTCCCGATATTACCCTTAATTAGAAAGAACAGAAACACAAATCTGAATTATTTCAAAATCTGGTTTCCATGGTCAGTGGTTGGAAGGGCTTAACTTTATTACAAATAAACCTGGCTTTATTTACTAATGAAATCTGAAATGCTGGGCCTGTAATAGTAGATAGTCTAATAGTATAGTGTTTACATGCTGAAAAATCTTGTGTGGGCAAAGTATTTTGTAATAAATCGTTAAGTAATTGAATTATGATTTCTTTATCCAATTAATAAAGCAGAAAAGGGGACCCATAGGAAGTCCCATACCATAGTTTAGGCCAAGTAATGACACATTGTTCTCTAGCCTTGTTCTTTGTATGTAGGACTTTCCTCGAAGATGCATTTGGCAAATGCCTGTTTCTGCCTTCCAAACACTAGAGACTTTAATTTTTCTTTTTTTTTTTTTTCCTAATCCTCTGTATTTACTGGCTCCATGTTTCTGAACTTTTAATGCACTAAAAGCTTTTTTTT
>VXBU01004155.1:426776-540838 GCA_013400315.1 Bombycilla garrulus
TTTTTTTTTGTGCTACAAGGCATTTTTCTGCCTTGGACAGAAAGTATGTGGTTATTTGTGCATTTTTAGTGCCTGTATGATGAACAATCTCTGGATTTTGTGCAAAATTACTACAATCAAGGTTTGCTCTGGCTATCCTGGTAAATGAAAGGATAACATACTGTGTGCTTTTTACTCTGGCTGTGGAAAATCTGAGCAGTGTTTAGAGACAGAGAGGGAGGTGCTCCAGAGCCTAGGGCACTTGGTGGGCCAGCAGAGGGAGAACCTTCAAGTACCCTGCAGCAGCTCTCACCCAAGCTCTGTGCCACAGAAGACAGGCCAGAAACACCAGTTCAACAAGGAGAAGTAAAAAAAATAGCTGCCCGTCTGTAGAGAGGTGTGGAACAGCTGCAGGACGCCACTGTGGGTTTGTGTCCATTCCTTGAGGAGGCACATAAGAAAACAGGATAGTGGAAATCAGGAGTTTCTCTGTCTTGTTCCATTAATTTCTCTAGGTGTGTTATTTCCCTTCCTGGATTTTAGCTATCTAGAAGTCAGGCAACTCATCTGAACTAATCTACTTGTCCAAACTCTTTTTATATACAGGAGAGAATGACAAGCGCCTTCTCAGGTGATCCCTGCTCTCTGCTTTTTAGATATCTACCTCAGAAGCAGGAGTACAGGGCTCTGCCCAGTGAACCTGCATGGCTGTCTTGTTCTTCGTCTTCAGGTGGGTTCAGAAATTACAGAGAAGTAGCAATGACTTACTGCAAGGTCAAACAAGATTTGGGTGTGTGGTTGGGATGGACTAAAGCTATTGCAGACTGAGATATGGAAAAGAGTTAAGAAGATAGAGGGGAGTAAAAAGCCTCAGTCTAAATCACAGGTAAGAGGAATGTTCCTTTAAAAAGAAAGAAGCCTCACAGCTTCTGTAACACATGGCAAAAGTCTACAATTGACCATATTGCAAATGGCCCCTCTTGCTGGAGCAGTGATTGTTTTCAGTGCAACAATCAGCACTAGAAAAGCTAATTGCTGCAGCCAGGAAAGGAGGGGAAGAGTGTGATTTTGCTGGGAGTTTGTACTGATACAATGTGTGTTAGAGGGGTAAGGAACCAACCCAATCTCCTGAAGGGATGTAGGAAGTTCAAACTGAGACTAAATAGAACTGGCTGATAATACCAGGTCTGATTACTGAAGATTCAGATTGCATGTTTAATTTCTTGTGATGTACTTTCACAGGTTTTTATATTTTTGAGAGTCAGCCCACCATTGCATAGGATGAGGAGAATGATGAAAACCTAATGCGATGTGTCTTTCTTCCCTTGCAAGTCATAGCAATAGTACTTATCAAATCGAGATATCACACAAACACATCAGTTAGACATCTTGTAGAAATCTTGATATTAATATCAAGATGTTATTGTATATGAAGAGTATTAAATCCTATCAATATGATCAAACTAATAATAAACTGATGCAATTTTTCAAGAGTCGTTCAGAGCAGATGTGCATCCTGTATAAATCTTCAGTGATTCATGTGGTCCTGAGCCATACAACCATGTGTTGATGGGGACAACAAGTAATGACTAGGAGGAGCTTTTTCAGGCTCTGATTAAAGAATTTTTAAGTGCTTTTAAGGATGAGTTGTGTTGTATTCTTTTCCAGGAGGGTATTTGAATGGGATTTAATCCTGTGCTCAAGCACTTTTTCTGAAAGTGGTTGTCTTCTGGAATCAACTTTAATTTCCATTTGTGGTTTAGTGACAGCCCCCACCTGGGTTTGAAATGAGGTCATTTGGCCTGAAAGGTGGGGGTAAAGGTATCTAAGTAGCTTTCATGGAGACTTACTCTGTTGCCTATAGCTACTTTCATCTTAAATAAGGAGGTGTGGCATGTTTGTATTCACAAATCCCGTTGTGCAATGTTCTGTCTCAATTGGGGCTGTCTGTGTCTCCATATTAATTCTCAGGGCAGCTGCAATTTCCTCCATTTCATGCAAATTAGCTTCAGCCTTAAAGCTCCTGGCAGGTTGCCAGCATAGCCCTCTTTGGCAAAATTTGGATTCATCAGTGGAAGGGTATTAGCCTTTTCGCTTTAAAGGCCTTTGTTTAGGCAAATATTTCACTATTTTAAAGGCAAATACTTAAGAAAGTCTCTTTCTTTTAGCCAGATGCATTCTTTACCCACTAGAATAGCTCTAAAGATGGTTAGATAAACCAAAAATATTTAAAATAATATTATACATTCTTACTGCTTATCTCAGACATTGCTATAAATGCCACTGCACCAGTGCCATTAAAATGTGTGTCAGGAATTTTCCTTGACTGCCTCTATATGATCTTTCAAGATAATTTAACTACATAATGACTTTTAAAGATACTCTTTTTGAAATGGAAGGTTTGTTTTTTTTTTTTCAAAGCCTAGCTGAAAAAAGGTATTCCACAAATTTTCAGTGCAATATCTTAATTCCATCTCTCTGATTGTTTTGAAAAGTTTAACTTTTTAGTTTGCACAATAATTTTGTGATTTTGTGTGTTCTGCAATTATTCTGAGAATATTTTTACCTTTTACATAATTATGAATACTATCACAGTTTTTTGGTTTGTTCTGGATATATGCTATTCTTCTTAAAAGTCAGATTTTTTTTTTTCTGTAAAGATTTTAAGGTATTTAATTCTTCCTCCTTCTATTCTTTTTATGAGAACCACATTTCATAGGTTTCCCAGGAACTCATTATTTAAATTCTAGTTCTACCTAAACAGTGACAATAAAACATCATGGAAAGTTTTGGGTTCATGGTGTGACACTGACTTTGAATTCAACTGGGTAGCAAATAAGATTTATCTTTTCCAGATATCACTGCCATATAGTTTCTTGGCTGTTGAGATTCAAGATATGTTTGTCCTGTATCATCAATAGAAGTAGAAATCCTGCAGGAGGAAAATGTATCTGTGGTCTCACTTGTGCAGTAGTGTTGTTTTTACCTGGTACTCTCATGTCCACAAACCCTCTGAGGCACAGTGGAGTTCCTTAGATATTACCAAAACCACCATCTCGAGACTTTGTTCATCATTAGAATGAGTGAGTTTTCTTTTTCTTTTTATTTTTGACATGCAAGATGATATGGTCCCAGGCTGTTTGTAATAACTGAAGTGTTTCCCATGGCTAGTTTTAGAAAAAATATCACCATATTTGTACTCCAGTAACAGGAGGAACTTTGCAACTGACTGTCTCCTTGTTCCTGCAGGTATTGAACAAATCCTCATAAAAGCTCCTGAATTTTAGGCTATTGTTTTATGCATTTATATCTGTTGTTACCTCCTCCCAAAGATAAACTGTGACAGTAAATTCAATTTTTTTATTCTGTGGCTTTCTCTGAGTCTCTGTAGTTTCTCATTGTTCCTGGTCAGCCATGGAGAGCCCTCTTTGCACACAGAAGTAAAGGCACCTGGACTGCCTTGAGATTGTCCTGACTGAGAGAAGAATTATATAGATATTCATTCTTAGGAGATAGATTGAAATTTTGAGAGTAATACAGGAAAGCATGGCTTTTTGTTCAGAAAAAGATGGTTAGCTTTTGCAGCTGCTGTAGCTGGTCTCCTGGCTGGATGCTTTAGGTAGTTGAATTTTTTGAAATATTTCAATGACAGTGGGCAGGGAATAGTTTTACTTGTGCTGGAAAATTGGTTGTTTATCTTTTCACTTTATGAAGAGATACCAACTTTTTAGGGACACTGAAATACCCATTGGGACCAGTCACAGCCAGCAAATGTTACATTCACAAGGTGATGGATATCTCTTTTTGAACAATTTAAAAGAGGCTTAAAACTTTTGTTGTGTTATTTGAAATCCTGTAACTCTAAGAAGCATATGTTTGCCTGCACAAGGGAAGAATTTGATTGAAAGTACTATCTTAACCAAGACCAAATCTGACAGATCATAAACTCTTTGGAGGTTCACCTTCTTTAAATCATAATGTGTTTTAAAATGGATATTTGCTTACCAGGCAAATGATTTTACAGGGAATTAGGTAGTGGCTTGGGTACAAATGGTTTAACTTGGATTACCAAGAATCAGAATTTGATTTTAGTAAAAGAATTTCTCAGACCTGAAACACAATTGTTGATGTGGTTTCTCAATGTATTTTATGTATGTAAAAATCTTACTCATGTAAAACCTATTAATGTAAAGAATCAAATAATTCCCTAAGGCTTTGGCCAAACATTGTTATTATGCTTGTCTGTTGGTACAACTAACCTTTATTTTGAATGCTGGGAATTTTCACAGTACAAATAGTCCCCCAGCTAATTACTGATAGGAGTGAAGTTCCAGGGCATTTTGGGGTTTTTTTAAGTTACTTTTTTTTAACACAACATTTCTATATCAGGCATAGGGGAAGATGTGGTAGAAGCAGTTTGAAGACAGTAGCACAGATAAGCACAGAGGACAGGAATGTCTTAAACCACCCTTGCCTGCAAGTTTGCGAGTCATGAAACTATCCTGGAGTTTGATCTTACTTGATCTCAGGCTGGGCCTGGCTGCTGGACCAAAGCTCCATACCAGAGTTCTGGCACTCCAGATCTTGTTGTATAGATATAATTCTGCTCTGTGTTCTTTGTAAGTCATTGCTATTCATTAATCAAGATTAAAATACTGTCCCCAGAATGTCCAAACCACTCAGATCCACTGAGAGAAGCTGGTCATGTCTAAAAAAGGTGAGTGTTTGCCATAGGGAGGTGCTACCCAGGAGCTTACGGCATCAGCTAGATTTAACTTTATAATTCTGTGGTCCTTTCTTCTGTAAATTTTAAACTCTAGCAGGTAATAAATTTTACTTTTCAATAGGCAATACCACTACTTGAACTAAGCTGGGGGTACTCTTGTCTGTGCTGACTGTTATCTGCAAGATTCAGTGGAACATTCAGCTGTCAGATGGTAATTTCTTGTTTTGATACTCTTACACAAATTAAATGGGATAGTCGGTGCTTGAGACTGTACCAAATGGAGTTAAATCTCCAACCATCTTCTGTTAATAAGAAAAACCCAAACCCATCAGCACTGCCTGTGCATGTTAGTTGTGTCCAAAATTTGGGATAGTGTGGGGAAAAAAATGCCTAATGGACTGGCTTAACGCATGATAAAATAAGTGCAGATACAGACTTCAAGGCCCGCCTAGTAGTCAGATCTGGAAAGTGAGGTCATACAGTTGCCTTTTATGGTCCAGTTGACCACAATATAACTCTTCTTGCTTCTGAGTTATTCGTACAGCCAAAAAGGTGCTTTGGGGAGAGAGTTGGGCACCACCGGTACAGTGGTCTATCTGGGCCACGTGGTGCAGAAACATGAATGACTTGCCCAAAATTTTGCCAGTGACAGCAACAGGATCTGATCAAGGATCATGCTCTGCACCTGGCTCTGTGCCTTATACCATTGAATCTACATGAAGGAAGCTGAGGTGTCTTGGCAATCTGTATTGTTCCCCGTCTTCTGAAGAATGGCTTTCATCTAAGGTGCTATAATTGTGATGCATATTTGAATGTCTCTACACACAAAATGTATATGACAGAACTGTAGCCATCCCCAAGACAAGTAATTGTTTCCTAACAAGTCTGTTTGTAAATAGTTGTTTTTATTTTAAAATAATGTCTCTGGGCTGCATTTGGAACTCTCCTAATGACAGGCAAGAATCAGAACCATCAGCTTTCCTGAATGTGATTATTAGTTTATAATGCCTGCATCATATGGGGATATTTCATCCTACACAAGAATGTAGGGAAGATCTCTTTTTAATTAGAGGGCTAGGAAAAAAATCACTTCATGGAGCAATGTACTTAGAGGTCTTAGCTGAGCTTTTAAGTCCATTTGATGGAACCATCAGACATATTTACCAGGTCCTAGGAGGTGAGTGTTTGCTCAGAGGTCTGGGACTGACTCCTCAAGGGGCTTGCACACTGCAGGTACTCAATATAAATTCATACGCATCAAGCCCTCAGACAAAAAGAAGTGTGGACGAACCTGCATCCCGGGTATTTACACAATGCACCTCAATTGCCTGTGAACAGAGGACGTCTGTTTGAGAGCTTTGCATTGCCAATCCTTTACGTGGCTGGAATTGATCATTTTAAGAAAGGGAGCGGCAAGATGAGAGGGGTGGGATGCTTTATTGCAAAGTTCCTTTAGTGCTTAAGAAATGGAGAAATTTGGATGAATTGCACTTTTTAGCCAGGACTTGCTGCCATCCATCTCTCAGTTCCTTGAGAGTAACTAGGATTTGTGCAGTGAGTGCAGCTTGCTGTCAGAAAAATCTCAACTTTTGTTAATGTATAGGCATTCATCATCTGCTGTTCATTAACACACATATTGCTAATGCCTGGCAATGGAGCGAACATTTTTCTAGAGTGGGGTCGAAAAACTAATTATTCACCATATGGTGGCCGGCTCAGCAACAATTGCCGAAGCCATGGAAGCAAAAGGAAGTTGGCTGGTTGATTTCTTTGGACAGTTTGCACAGTGATGACTCTCTTGACACATGCCATTCATGTGGCCGCTGCATAACAGATGGGCTGAGGCTGGGAACTGTGGAAAAATCATGGCAGAGATCTGGTGGCAGCCTCTGTCTTTTTATCCTTCAGAATGACTTTGGGTCACATGGGCTGTGAAAATAACAAGTAGGGGATTGTGCTCTAAGGATTTCCCTGCTTCTTTCATAAAGCCAGAGAGTAATTTTGACTGCCTTTTCGTATTTTGTTTATTAAAGGGATCAGGGTTTTAGATGAAAGAGATTACTTGGTTTGTGGTAGGGGGCTGTGCTGTGCCCATGACACTCAGCTCATTGTTAGCAGGAAAAATGCTGGCAGTTTGATAAGGGATAAGAAAATGGAGGGGTTTTAAATTAAAATTTAAATTACTCCTTATTTGTTCTTTTCTCATTTGTAAATCTCACATAGGCAAGTTTAGATAAGAGCTGTTTTAGATTCAGAATACTCAAACCTGAAATGAGTTAGTGTTTTTTTCCGGAGGAGCTTAGTACGGGTGGCTAAGATTAATTTGAGCATGCTGCCTTTGCAACTTGTGTGCTTTCTGGATTTCATATTATCCAGACAGTGCCTAAATGGGGAAGGCACTGAAAGTTTCCATGCAGAGATTTTTTGAGCTTTAGTGCCATTCGAAATTAAATTGGGTAGGTTTTAACTATCTGCAAATTAAATTTTAATTGATTACAGCAAATTATGTCAGTTGAGAATTTTCTCATGTCTTCTTTCATGGGAGATAGGAAGAAGAGTTGACAAGCAATGAAGGTGTTTCCAGATCCCTTCTGAATAGCCTTCCCAGAGGGCTGCTGGTAATACTGGTTGCAGGACATGGAGGATGGGAAAGGAGAAGTGAAATACTGTGCATGAAACTGCCCAGCGTGAGGGAGAGCTTGCAGGTGAACCATTCACAGTCATTTAGGATTTGTCAGGAACAGCACACAAAGTTTCTCAGGTAAAGTGTGATATGTGAAGTCTTGATTCAGGATTATTGTTAAGTAGGCATTCATCACTATCATATTCTGCATAAACATTCACAGAACCTCCTCTCCCCCTGCTGCCTCATCCTCCTCCCCCTCTCTTCAAAAATAAAACCAGAAAGAAATGAAGATATCTTACAGAGCAAACTTCAAGCAACATTTTACAATTCACTGGGTTTGAAATTTCTCTTTATAAGCAGAAAAGTGCATGTGTCTTTTTGTGGCATCACACTCTCGGCTGTTCACAAGCAGTGCTGTCTTTCCTTATCTGTGTGCCACAGAGATGACATATGACACAGAATCACAAAATGTTCAGAGTTGGAAGGGACTCACAAGGATCATGAAGTTCAAGAGCCCATATGGCAAACTCATGACCTCAGCATTGCTGAGGCTGTCAAGTGAACATCAACCATGTGGTTTCTGGGGTCCTCACATCAACTCCCATTTTTCATTCTTACTTATCAAAACTGGTCCTGTTGCTTCCAGAGGTGGGATCTGCTGCTCTTGCCGTGCTGCTCACAGGGAGCCTCTATGCAGGCTGACATTTGAGGCAGTTGTGCAAGTATGCACAGAGGAGACTGAGTAGAAAAAAACCCCAATGAATTATCTTGTTCCTATTTTTTGCAGGTGGGGTGGTCAATAGCACTATTTTTCATTAGGGCATGATGCTTTTCCACAGGTGAGCAGAGGAACACATTTTATTGTCTCTATCTCCTTTGTGAGGAGGAAGTTCACTAGCCCATAATGCTGCCAGCAGTGATTATTTCTTCTGGAGAAAGGAGTAGACCAGTGTGTTTTATGTGATGAACCTCCTGATCAGCTTTTTTGCCCTGCAGTGTTCTGTGCAAGCACATTGTGAGGATATGCTGCATTCCCCTTCGTCCTGTCGTGCATTACCTGCATTTCTGGGCTGTTGTGATCACCTTTTGCTCAGTCAGTGCATATCCCACTTCTTCTCAGTGATTTCCCTATCTGTGTTAAAGACAAGGAATACTTCTGTTTTTAGCAAGAAGTCAGTCCAGCAGATTAGGACCACTATCCAGCAGATGCTGCAGAGCATTTATGTCTCAGTGCACTGCCAGTGTTGCACTGCTAGACAGAGGGCTGGATTTTCAGATCACTGCCTTTGGAGGTAACACCAAACTCCCAGTGCCTCTTCAGGTGTTCCTCCATGTGTGCTCCACCTGCTGCCCATCTGAGGCTTCAGAGTTCTCTGCTTATCTGGGTGGAAAATGTACCTCACATTTTGGGTAGAAATTTGAAAAGTATTCTAATAATTGTAATTTATAACCTTGAATGCCTCCCAGGCATAATGGTCAACAGTCTCTTTTTCCATGAGAAAACTGCATAAGCAGATAAATGATTAATAGGAAAGTTCAACAGAATTCCTGAGGCCTCAGGTGGGATGTTAAAGGCATTTTGCAGAATTGGAGAGAGGAGAAGGTGGCATGAAAATGTGTCTGTATACAGATTTACACTTAAATATGCAATATACATGCATACACACTGCTGTGCCATTTTCCAGACATGAAAATATACAAGAATAACAATTTTTTTTTTTTTTAATAAAAGGTACATATTAACAACATTGTGTCACAAAGAGCAGAGATAAGGAACCTGAGTGTAAGAGTAGTTCTTTTTTAGGACATCAGATATTGTCCTAAGACAACGATGGAAAAACATTATAAACCAATTTCTTCATAAAGTGCTTCTAATCCAAAAGACGATTTTGAAGTGATTTCTCCATGCACAGCTATTCGTCTCTTTGTCTGTTCTTAGACTCTTTTATGAGTATTTTATTAAAAGTATGTTTTATTCCTTTTTTACAGTGCATTTAGTAAATTGTAAACTGTTCCTCATCTACTTTTGAAATACATTAAGCATGTAAGGCAATCTTAGACTTTAAAATCTCAAAAATGGTTTGGAATGAATGAGGTAAACAGCCCAAGTATCAGTTTCCCAGATTATGTTCCAGTTGCAAAAGACATAAATCAGTTCATCTGTGTTGATAACTAATGAGATTTCAAATGATACATTTTTTCTTTTGTAATCAGCTGGAATACATTGTGGGAAAGACAGGATTTAATATTTTGTCTGCTTTGTTTGAAATGCTCAGAAGATTGGAACTTGGCAAAAATATTCCTCAAATCAAAATTTGCTCTTGATTGTTCAGGTTCCTATATGAGCTAGAGAATGGGGATGGGTTGTACAACATTTCCTTGTTCAAAAATAAATTTGTTTCTGTGCTTTGATACTACTGCTGTTCATGGTACAGTTTTGGGTTTAAAGTTTGTTTCACAAGAATCTTATCAAAGTGTTCAGGTGATGATAGATGAGCATGATGTTTTGTTTTATGAACGAAAACGAGTTGTAGGGAAAAGTTTTGAGGGTTCTTTTTGATGAACTAAATTACAAATACACAGACATTTAAGGATTTAAGTTAGGTTTTGATTATCTCTCTCTTATGTAACCAGCAAGAAAAGAGCTTTGAAGTCTCAAATATAACAAAAAGCTTTCTTTTTTTTGTCAAGGCACAAGGTCTGCCATGACCTTCATACTGGGAACTGGTGAACACTTGCCTGAAAAGAAAAAAGTCTCTATAAAATGGCAAAAAATATGGTTACAGAGCAATGCAGCCATTTCTGTCTATGCCCTGGAGCCCAGCTATTTCTACTTCATCCAGTTGTCCTAAATCATGGCACAGTCCTTTGCTGAGCTGATGGACTCACACATTTGGATAGGAGGTACTGTTTATTCTGTTGCTGGGGTAAAATGCAACTCACTTTAAGAACAGCTGAATTGTGTTGCTCTCATATTTGTTTAATACACATCTTATGTAGATTATATGAATCAGATGGGCTTAAATGGGAGATTAATGAGAGATGTGTGGTGATTACATATGCCAATAAATGTTAGGTTGTGTATTTAAAATCTTGCTGCATACATTTTTTTCTAAGTCCTTTTACATAGAAAGTAATAAATCCTTACTCAGAATATAGGGATTTTTTTCTGAGAAAAACATAATAAATACTTTTTGAATTTGGCTTATTTCAGCTGTGTTAGTCTTGTTTGCTGAATCATCACAAATGTTAATTGGATGTTTTGGCTTTGCTACCATCTCCAACATGCTGTGGTGAGCCATTAACTCCATGCAATTTGGTAAATACCCACTGCCATTCACCTATCCCACATTAACAGTTTCAGGGTCATAAAAAATGAAAAGAGAAAAAAAAAGAGAAATTTTTATTTCTGTATTTCCCTCTATTTTATTTACACTGCAAATATTTTTTCTCCATCAGTTATTTTTCAAGCAGATGGTTTAAATGGGCGATTGAGCAAGGACTTTGCCACCCCTTTCTTTGGGAATCTCAGGCAAAACTTGTGTCCATCTCTCAGGAAGCAATTCAATAGGAATTTTATTTTAATTAGATTAGGGTTGGGAAGCAAACCTTCCTGCTGTTAGTTATGATTTTTTTCAGAAGAAAATTCATCACAAAACTAACACTAGCCACTGAATTTCAGACGGTCAGAAGAGATTTCAGGGTGTCTGGGAAGCCATACATCTGTATATTATATTGTATTTTATTAGGTATAAAATATAATACATATGTTTATGTACATATTATATACATATAATATATAATTATATACACAATAGATAACATTTTATATAACTTATATACTTGTATATTAATCCTGACTAATCTGTTTTATGGGCTGGTGGAGGCCTGCAGAGGTGGGGTCTCTGCAACCCACTCAGGCAGCATAAGCCTGTTGCACATATGCTTTTTGCATGGGACTGTTTCATGGGTTTGCTGCTGCACTTGAAGGTGGTTTAGCTTGGAGACCTGCAAGACTTTTGGATTGCAGGGGCGGAGTCTGGCAGTCAGAGCTCAGAACATGCTGCTTCAGATTAGCTGAAACACTAGTAGGGATGTTTCTTCTACTCAAATAAGGTTAATCCCATTACTGTGCTGTCAGTACCTCTGTGGTCTCATAAACCTATGCTCCCCCCTAATGCCACCAAATCACTTGCTTGTCATTTGAACTGGTCACCCCTACACATATTTAGTTGGATGTCTGTGTCAGCTATTTGTATCATTTTGTCAAGTGTACCTAAAGAAGATCTATTATAAACAGGTCTTGTGGTTTTCTTCTATTGTCAGGGAGTGTGCAATTGCATTCCATTTACATTAAGATTCTCTGCATTTTGCAAAGACTGGATGACAAATTAGCCATGGATATGAGACCGCCTTATGCTCTATGACTCTTTGTAATCATGTGCTTCAATGTTGCTGAAAGTTGATAAAAACACAAGCAGAAGGACTGGGGAGCAGATTTGGTATGATAAAAGGAAGGGATGTCAGAAAATATGTCAGATGGTTTTATAGATAGCTTGAGTGGACATCTATATATATATATAACAATTAAATAGAAGAAGTGCTTATAGTAGGTTGATTTTATTTATTGTGTAGACAAACTTTCCAGACACACATTGGACACTGGGATTGACAAAAATGACAGAAGTGATAGCAGTGACAAAAGTGGGGCTGTATGTATTCTATTTCCTAATGGTCTAAATGACAGTGGTACCCATATGGCCCAGCAGAATAAGAATCTAAGTATTTGTTCTCTACATATTTTGCATATAAAAAGACTCACTTTTGGCCCATCACAGTTCGCCAACAAACATCATCTTTTTCTTTTCTCCATGTAGCTTAGTTCTCATGCACACTTACAGTGGTCAGTCCTACAAACTTTACATGTATGGACTGATACAAGTCTTATTGATAAAACTGTGTGATACAGCTGAAGTTGCAAAACAGGAACCTATTTTTTTCTGGTCACTAGTGCAGATGACAATTTTCCATAATTCAAGTGTTGTTTCTAGCACTTGCCATCTCCTTGGAAATCCTAATGAACTATACTGTAGGCAAAAAAAACATCAAACAAACCAGAAACTTGAAGAAAGCTGTGATTTTGAAGGGAGAAAATACTTCTTCCCTATCCTACTAATGAAAACTTTACATGCTTTAGTTTTTTTCAAAATATAAGACTTTTTTTTGAGGAAGAAATTTATCTTTCTCACAAAAATTAGGAGATGTATGTTGACAGCTGGGATACGTGGGCATTATGGCTCTTCTGTGTAGTTACCTAATTTTTGTTCTGAGAATCTTATAGTCAGGCACTCATTAATACAGCAAAGGACCCAGTGCCAAAGCAAATTCCAGCTTTTAACAAGCAATCAGTTCTGTGGCTCAAACAGGGAAGTAACTTATGCCTAGATTTGTTTGCCATGCACATTTGTCTACTGGGCTGCTCCTTCAGTCTTTGACCAAGTGCTGTTCTGCAGTCAGTGGAGAATCTGACCCCATCATTCCAATAACACTACAAATATTTGCTGTATGAGATGTTTGGGTTTGCATCTGGGTTTTTATTAATGTGACCTGAGTGAAGGCCTCTTGTATGGTTGTGTTATTTGACTGGCAGATGGGTGTACTCCTGAAGTGTAGGTGGGAGCCTTGTTTTCGGTGGCAGGAACCACTGACCTCTGCTTGCAACCACGGAGTGTGGGATGAGTTGTCACCAGGGCTCGATTGAGAAGGTAGTGACCAAACCTATCCTTTGTTCCTGGCAGGCACCCAGGGAGGTAAGAGCTTTAATGACCAGGAGCAATATATCTGCTACTGGGTTTTAGGAGAGAGCTTTTGGAAACAGGGAGACATAAAAAAGGTCTCTGAGGAGCATTTCTGGACTCAGGGAGCTCAGCCATACATCCAGGGGCTTTGTCACAGAGTATTAGGCACTTACCTGCTGCCACATCAGCACTGCTGGGGAAGCCTCCAGTAGCCCCACTGCTGCAGCCCCCTTGCTGGAGGGGCTTGGGGCATCAGCCAGGTTCAGCCTTGCTCACACAAAATGCTTGTGAGTATTCCAGTGTTGTTCCTCTTCATTGTTCCACTGTTAAATAAATAGTCTTCCCAAATTAAAAAAAGGGAAAATTATGCAGAAAATGTGATAGTCAGATTTTCCTTTTGAATATATATCTGTACAGTTGTGTTGTATGTAAGCAGTTATTAAGACCAAAATGAGCAATAAATAATGTCTATGGCTTCTAACTGTTTAGTGGGGCAGAAAACGATTGGGAAGTCAGTATATGTTCAGTGAACAAAGGAATTAAACTATTTAATTTACCTAAATGGATGAACACTGATAATGGAATTTGCCTGTCATCTGTTAATTTTACTAAAGAGACCTCTAAAAATGATTGCAACAGTTTTGTCCCTTCCATGCCATCTAAGGGTCAGACTGTGAATGTCATATACTGAGAAACAGTTGCTGATATAAGTAATACAACTAACATTTAATTGGTGTAACCCCACTGGCATTGTTTTCATGACTATCAAAGGATCAGTCAAAGATTTTAGTCTGCTGCATTATAGCCTTTTTATTTCAATTTTCAGATGCTTTCACAAATGAACAGTGTAACAGTGGGCCTCAAAACTGTAGTGTTGACTACCCATTAGTAGTTAGTCAATACAAGTGCTATTGTGGAGCTCCAACTTATAGGAAGAACTGCTGTTCAGCCTAATTATTACAGATTATTGGATTTGTTTTTTAACTGAGTAGCCTAATTAAAGTAACCCCCTACTTGCAGTTAGAAGACGATATCTATTATCTTGTATTCTTTCTCCGCTGCCCCTGTGTAGAATTGCTGAGGAGGAGAAGAACAGTTCAGAGTGGTTGTTGCACTTGTATCAGTTGCCAACTTTGAGGCGTATTCTGAAAATACCACGTTTTGACAGATTTTTTTTAAAGCATTTTGCCCCCTGTTTTGGGAGATGATGGATGTGCCATACAGATGACCTTAGCACACGGCCACATGCTAATATTCAGAACCGTGCTTTTGTTTGTCTGCAACAATGGTTGTCATTAAGAAAGCTGAGTTTGCCAATATGCCCCCCTGTCCCAGCGCTGGACCCTTCCTGATTGGGCACCGGGAAGCATCATGTGCCTTTGACTGAAATGACATGGAAGATGTATGGTCTGAGTGCTGTCCTCAGCACCACTGCTGTGATGCGAAGAAAACCACGCTGACCCAAACAGACCTGTGCTCAAACAATGTCACACCAAACGAAGACAACGTATTGGGAAGAAAAATGCTTGTAAACTGTGTGTGCTGGAAGATGTATTGGCCAGGCGGCCATAGGGCAATCTTTGAACTATTGAAATCTTTAGAAATATTGTTTCATTCTTGAAGAATACTTACAAACCTAATTAATCAAGCATAGATGGTTATTTTCACTCTTTACATACTGCTTCATTTTGGGACAAGAATAGGGCTGTCACATTTATTTTTCTGACCACTTCCCAGGTGCTTGCTGGCAATAACAGAGTTTGAGCATACATTTCCACAGCAATCCTTGAATAAGAGACTTCAGAAAGATCCTGGCCTTCTCCTAACCCTTAATATGCTTCAAAATGTTCTGAGTGTTTCCATTTTTCACATCTTGGGCTACGACATTTCATTTTCTTTTTGGTTTGATATCATCAGAACAGTATTTTAAACCTGACTGAAATCAATGAGTGATGGAGCAGCTAATGATATAATTTTAATGTCAAATCAATTCTATATGTTCCTCTCAAGATGTGGATAAGAATTCCTTAAATTACTGGTTTTTTTCTTAAAGCTTCTACTACAACCTTGTGGAAGCTCTTGGGAAATGTTCATATCACTAATTCCTCTTGAATTGCACATAAGCTGAGGACTTCAATCTCTGACTGAAACTCTGATTCTTTGGATCCACTATCCTACTGATTTCTAAATTCTGGTTGGTACCTCTACATTTGGATTATTATTTTATAATAAATGGTTATTGTTTTCAATTGTTTTTACACATACGATGTGGCCAAAGCCACCTAGAGTACTTAAATAAATAACTTCTCTTTTAAAATTATTTTAAGATGTTATTATTATCTTCATTAAGGCTTGAAACTAATTTTTACATGCAGTAAAAAATTTATGAAAATGTTAAAAACTTTAAAATTTACCTTAAGCTAAAATATATAGCATGAACCATAAAATATTTCATTTGTTATAATTAAAATCACTGAAACAGCATTTTAATAGTTTAATTCCAATTATTTAAATAAACTTGACAGAAATTATTATTTTATACATATTTTAATGTACTGTATAGTAGTATATTTTATTGTATTGTAATATATCACACCCAACGTGCATGGATTCCTGGGGTTGTAGTTTCCCAGGAGGTGGACTTCAGTGATCCTTGAGAGTTCCTTCCAACTCAGGATATTATATGATTCAGTAGCTAGAATATTGTAGTTTAATACAAATTACTATTCTTATATGCTTTTTAACATAATAATCACACTAATATATTCAGGTGGTCTGCTAAAATAAGCTATCATTGAAAAGAAAAGATATTTAGTAAAGATATCTTAAATCTAACCTTGGACTTGACTTTAAATGAAGTTAAAAACATGTGTTTGAACTGCCTTCAGAGGCAATATTTTCCTGATTAAGAGATTACTTACTACAGAAATGGGAATCTTTAAGAACATTCTTCAGTATATTTGAAGGCAATTCAGTGAGATATGACCAGAAAATATGGAACTGTTGAATGCACTCAGGAACTTCTGTGCAGTTCTAAGTGCACACAGTAATTAAGATAAATTGCATGTTTGCTACGACCTTTTTTTAAAGCACTGTTTGTAGCCTACCTCCCCCAGTAATATAATGTATGTATGTTGAACATAATAAACTGTCCATACAAAAGCATGTCCCCCCCAGTCAGGCTTGAGGTGGTGTGGGAAAATATTCAGCCGTTGCTTGTCAAGGTCTAGTGCACAGGAAACAGGAGTGTTCACTGCTAGGAATCTTCCCATTTTCAGAAATGAGTTGAATTAAGCCATACAAACTCCCTGTTTTGATCAGGCTTGAAACACCGAACTCACCCAAAATGAAGAGCAAATAGAAAAAGAGACAGACTGGGCGGAGAGTTAAACTGTTGGCAGCAAATGGTCTAAATGAGGAGAAGGCAAATTAAATGAGGAATATTAGTAATCTATGAACCTGTCTGGATCTTCAGGGTTTCTGCATACAACCTGTTCTTTAGGTAAGGGTAGCTGTGTGGATATATGGGCTAATCTTTAACATTCTGAGCTGCTGGATTGAAGCAGGTGGCATTTCTGTCTCCCAGCACTCAGAAATCCCCTCTTGGCATTTAGAAATTCAGGTTCTTTTATCTATAAATACTGGAAAGGCAGTATTTTCATGTAAAAGGGAAGATAGTTACTAACTTTAGATTGATGTTTGTTGCTCTGCTATATGTTTGGGGGTTTATCTCCATCTGTTTCAGTCTGTTTTAGAGATGACAAATGGTTTGTGCTATTGTGACCATGGCATTTCCAGGTCACCCACACTCAGAGTCTTCCATACCAGGCTGAGGACAAGGAAGGACCCAAATCTCCTTATACCCTGTGGGCCAGCACTGGCACTGAATGAAAATGCTGCTGTATCTGGGGCGAAAGCAAAGCTTCTGGAGGCTGTGGCTTGGTGAGAGCAGAGGTGAGCTGCTCCCTGGGCTGTGGTAGGGCATTGCTCTGGTTAATCAGTGGTGAGATAATATCTTTTGGGCCAGGGACAAGTTGGTTCTGTGTTAACTCCTCCTTCCTTGAATTGACTCATTTGCTCTTTCAATCTTGTCTTCAACAGCACCAAACCAAGCGTGTTTGAGATTTCTTTATATCAGCGAATATTCTGTAGCATATTTTAGAAACCTGTAACTCCATTTATCACATTTAAAATGCAAATGAAAGACCTATCTTTAGAGAGCATTTTCCAAAGAAAAGTGGAGCTCCTCTCCCTTTCCTCCAACATCAATTTCAATACTGATTACTCTGGAAAATGAGAATTTCTATCTTAAGCAAGCTTATAGTGAAGTTAATGCAAAACAAGAGGAACTGAGCTCTAAACCTCATCAGTTTAATTGTGAGATGTTACTCTGGTATAAGATGTTTAGGTCCCAGTGACCTTATGAGTTAAATGAGGTTTTGGTCATTGTCTCAGTATATCCACCTTCAGGTGAGGATGGAGGGGACTTTCTGGCATCACTATGGTAGGAAGATGGTCTTTCTTTGTGTCAGGTGGTCTACAGACACCATTTCATTGGCCTTCACCACTCACAAACCTTCTGCCTGCTCCAGCTGCACAGGTGTTATGTATTTCTCTATCCCTGCAGTGAGAAAAATAAGTTTTTCTGTTTCTTTGTGTGTGTGTGTGTCTATATGTCACAGTTGCTGAGCTAAATCCTCAGTTATGTTTATTTTTCCATAAATTTGGTTAGCTTTTTCCACATTTGCCAGTATCCTCTCAGTCACAAATGAGGAAGGGGGCAGGAGCAGCATCCAAACCTGACAACCTGAGCATCATGCAGTCTGTGTGTCTGGGTGGCCGAGGGTGGTGGCACTGCTGGCAGCCCCAGAAGCCCCAGTTTCCATGGCACTGAAGACATTCTCCAGCCTTTTTCATATTCCACAAAAAAAAAAAAAAAAATGCTTGGGGAAAACACCTTCTTTTGCAGAAATTTGGCATGACCGTCTCCTTCGCTGCTTGCCTGTTCTTCCACCCATCTTCCAACAAAGAGGTTAATAAATGTTTACTTTTTTTCTTGTTTCCATATGGTTTGTTCACAGGCTTTTGCTTGTGTGCGTATGAATGCTCACTTGCATTGACTGCTGTGAGGGAATTGTTCTACTAATGCTGGCCATCTTCAAATCAATGCCTACACATAACAACAGAAAGTGCCTCAGATGTAGTGGTTTCCACAGGACTATTGTTAGGCCTTTGTTAGGCATTTTTGAACCTAATAAATAATGTCAAAAGTCTCTATCCTAGCCAAAAATGTTCTCTTTGAAACAGTTCTAATAGTATTTCTGTTCTGCAATGTCTCCCAGTGTTGTGAAGAATTTGTGCCTCACAATAGGAATCTGGTATATCGCGTGCCGCTTTGCTTTTTTTTTTTTTTTCTATTTGTTTTAAGATGTGAACCCTTCTTTCCTGAGCAGGCATTCCTAATTCTTTACATAAATGCTGTTTTTTCTTGAATAACCATACCTCTTGGAACTTCTGTGCTGTAAATGCTACTGAATTTCACAAACTACAGGAAGAACAAATCTTAATAATGATGGAATGAAGGGGGGGAAAGAAAATCACTGAACCTAATTATAGGCTATTTCAGTGAACCTCCTTTGTGTTTTGTTG
Organism: Bombycilla garrulus; assembly: GCA_013400315.1. Classification (NCBI taxonomy): domain Eukaryota; kingdom Metazoa; phylum Chordata; class Aves; order Passeriformes; family Bombycillidae; genus Bombycilla; species Bombycilla garrulus. Next base: position 445,555 of record VXBU01004155.1, read on the forward strand.
CATAACTCATAATTAAATTATATCTAAAGTAAGGTTTTAACAATTGATTTATGCACTGAAAAACAATGATAACCATGATCAAAAATGATCACAGTAACCCCCTCTGGCTGGAATATCTATTAATCTAGGCCATAATGACTATTTATTCTGGAAAAAACTCTAATTGGAGACTGTCTGTGATTCATTATGCCTTATATAGCACATATTAGCAGTACATTTCATCTGTCCTTAATATGAAGTATAATTTGTGGATAATATTCCCATTTCAGTGGTGCAGTAGTGTGTAGCAAATCAAACTAGGAGAAACATATGTGCTAGACATATTTTATTTCTGTGCATTTTACTTTGCTTATTTTAATTGGGCTCTGGGGAAAATGTCAAAACCCACATTCCTCTGCATTCATTTTTTCTGTGGCACCAAAGTTGTTGGGTGCTATCTGTATTATAATAACTATTTATACTGTAGGTGTTTATTTAGTTATTTCACCTTAGAGATAAAAGAGACGCTTAAACTTTTTTCACTATGGTAGAAATAAATGTTAGATCTACAGTTGGAACTGCTTATTTGTGGTGTTACATGGGTCTTAAACAAATTTTACTTCTATAATTCTAATAGAGAATGAAACTCACTTGGGGCTTGATAAATCAAGCTTCTAATACTCCCAGTGGGAGTTCAGTGGACTTAGATCTGTGTTAATTTCTTTAGAGCTGATGTTAGCAAAACAGCTAACTTGCACTTCTAGAGGGCAGCCTGCTTAAGAGCATCTTTGGCAGAGTCCATTGGAGGCAGTTTTGAACAGCAGAGGAGCCCGGGAAGGATGGACATTCTCCAAGGAAATCTTAAAGGTATGGAAACAGTTTGTCTCCACATGCTGCAAGACAAGCAGGTGAGGAAGAAGATAAAGTGACAAAGGATGAGAAAACTGGAGTGACTTAGTGCTTTCTTTGCCTCAGTCTTCAGTAGTAAGATGAGTTGTTCTCTCGATACCAAGCCCCTGAATGGAAAGACAGGAACTGAATGAAACCCCTATAATCGATCACCAGTCAGGCAAAGGAGGTGATTTTCCTGCTCTGCTCATACGGCTGTGGTCCCCCCTTCAGTGTTGTGTGCATTTTTGGGCAGCACAATATAAAAAAGGCATTAAGCTCTTAGAGAGTGTCCAAAGGAGGGCCATGAGAATGGTGAAGGGTCTTGAGGGCTGTATGGGAAGGGGCTGAGGACACTTGGTCTGTTCAGCTTGGAGGAGACTGAGGGGAGGCCTCATCATGGCCTACAACTTCCTTGTGAGGGGAAGAGGAGGGGCAGGTACTAATTGATTCACTCCTGTGACCAGTGACAGGACTCAATGAAACAGCCTGAAGTTGTGTCAGAGGAGATTTAGGTAGGATATCAGGAAAAGGCTCTATACACGGAGGGTGGACCACTGGAACAGGCTCTGCAGGGAAGTGGTCACAGCACCAAGTCTGACAGAGTGACAGAAGCATTTGGACAAAACTCTCAGGCACATGGTGTGACTCTTGGGGTGTTCTGTGCAGGGCCAGGAGTTGGACTCAATGATTCTTGTGAGTCTCTTCCAATTCAGCATAGTTTATGATTCTGAGAAGTGAATGGTCAGTGACCTTCTAAACCACTTAGACACACACAAGCCTATAGGGACAGATGGAATCCACCCCAGGCTACTAAGGGAGCTCACAGAAGAGACCACCAAGCCACTTTGTATCATTTACCAGCAGTCCTGACTAACTGGGGAGGTCCCAGGTGACTGGAGGTTATCTAATGTCGTATCAATCTGCAAGAAAATCTGGAAGGAGGATCTGGGAAACTACAGGCCTGTCAGCCTGAGCTTGGTGCCAGGAAATGTCCTGGAGCAGATAATGTTGTGTACCATCAGACAGCATGTATGGACAACCAGACGTTCAGGCCAGCCAGCATGGGTTTGTGAAAGGCAGGCGCTGTTGACCAACCTCATCTCCTTCTATGACAGGTGACCCACTTAGTAGATAGGCAAAGTCTGTGGATGTTGTCTGCCTGGACTGTAGTCCACCTTGACACTGTTTCCCATTGCATTATCCTGAAGAAAATGGGTGCTCGTGGCACTGGATGGTGTATAGAAAACTGTCTGGATGGCCAGACCCAGAGAGAGGTGGTAACTGGAGTTACATCCAGCTGGTGACTGGTGAGTAATGGTGCTCCTGAGGGCTCAGGACTAGGGCCAGTCCTGTTCAAGGTCTCTTTTAATGATCTGGATGAGGGGATCCAATGTACCCTTAGTCAGTTTGCAGGTGGCTCTGTGTTGGGTGGGAGTGTTGATCTGCTGGAGGGCAGACATGATCCAGTGTCTGCCTTTCCCACACAGAGGCTGGAGCTGTGTCCTGCTAAGGTCTCTGCTGTCAAAAGCAAGGAGAGATTTAACTGCAATTCACCTTGAGGCACAGAAGATGGGTGAGTATGAGCCTGCTTTAATGTAGTCAGCTTCAGAAATGCACTGTAAAATGGTTCCCAGTAAGTGTTTGAGCAGCCCATGCTGAAGTGGTGTTTCGTTGGTACTTGAGGTGGCTATCCTGGCACAGTGGGTCTCTGTGCATAGTCATTAATCCCCAAGGTACTTTATGTCTCTGCTGCTTTCTTGCTCAGTTATACAGCTGACAGTTTTTGTTTTCTGAGTCCACATTTAGTTACTCTGTGTTAATGCATTGCTAGCCAGCAGATCTCTGGGGAAGTGCTGCTAGGGCTCCAGTGATATGGGCTGGCTGATCCTGAGCTGGCCAGGCAGGTGGCCAGAGCTTTCCTATGGCAGAAGAACAAAACTATGTGAAACTCAGCTAGGAGCTTGGCTGGTGCTCCACATCTACTCTTGGCTGTGTGCTTTTCATGCCCCTGCTGCTGGGACTTGGCTGGCAGGACTTTGATATGTGCACCCGGCCTTGCTGCCTTTTGGACCTAGCTTTGGGGAGAGTTATTTGGAAAGACAAGGAGGAGGCTGTGTGTTATTCCTTATTATCTTTGGTAGACAGAAACAAAAAAGTCCTAAAAAAATCCTGAGATATTAATTTATCTAGTCAAATTAATGCTGACACATGAAAGGAGAACAAAGTTGTATTTGTTCTTTTAGTGACAGAATCAAATTGCATTGTGACAGTCAGGTATACACTCCTGAGATCAAATGAAGCAGGCTTTTTAGTGAGGGAACCCCCTGATATTTTATGAAAACACTGAAAAAACTGTCCAAAGGGGACTTTTTTTTTTTCTCATCTTTAAAAATATATCTGAAATGCACTAGTTGGAAAAATGATTCATTGTCATTACATTATTGAGTGGACTCAGCACTTTTGTTCTTTAGACATTAATTAAAAAAGACTTTGGATTTTCTAATATATTGACTACCTGCAAAAATTTTGTTTCAGAAGACAAACCTGGGTTTTTCGGTGAACTGTTCCTTCTGGAACAATTATTCATGGGCTATGCTTTTCTAAAGTTACACAGTATTTTCTCCTTCCCCTGATGTAAGGATTGGTCTTTCCATAAAGAAGGGTAATGATCTTGTTTTTAAAGCTTGTTCTTGGTCACATGTTCATATATGAGTACTGGAGAATGGTCAGTATTGGAGAATATGTCTGCCTTAACACTGTACAGACACACATGATAAACACATGATTGTAGCCAAGTAGGAAGAAAAAAGGGACAAATTTACTGCTTGTCAGCTGCCTTTCACAGAGACACATCAGCAGAAAAATTGACCCAGCATTTTTGTGTTAGCTACAGAGTGCTATCAATCACAGGGAAATATAAATCTTAATTATATTCTAATTAGAAAAAAGACCAAACTCAAACCCACATTTGTCATGAAAAGCCTTTGTACTTGATACTGAATTTTCAGTTTATTCAATTTATGCTGCTAATAGCAATGTCTATCCACATTCATCATCACAGCTTTTTTTTCATTTGCACCACTTAGCCAAGCTAATATTAAAGCTGATTTTTCTTTTGTCAGATGTCAGTGTTAGGATAAAGCATTTTGGAAAATTTCAGCAGGTATTATTTGCCAATGTCCTCCAATAGAAATAGATATGGGCAGGATATTGTTTTGTTGTTTTTTGTTTTTTTTTTTTTCAGTGAGAAAAATTTATGTGATCATTACAGTAAGTAGAAAAAGGGAAAAAGATTGTGTCTGTATTTATAGTTGGAGCTTGATACAGAATATAAGTTTAGTTTCAGTCTTAGATTATGTAAATAAGATTTTCCCATGTGTACTGTAGCTCTCATAAGAGTTTAGCATTTCATTCTCCTGAGCTGTCACTGACCCTGAGCACACAGAAATTTCACATATCCTGAGAAGACAACTGTGTATGTGGCATCCCCATTTCACGATCTCAAACACTACTTTCCTTCTCTTTTGCCTCTGGTGCAGCAGCCTGCTTTCATTTCCAACATCAAAACCCATCAAGGGGATTGATTCCCTTATTCTGTGGGACATGGTCTTCTGTGACTCATGGGCTGTGTAGGGGGAGGTGTCACCTGAAGGAAATGCAGTGAATGGGGAGCACAGAATAGGGGAAGAATATGAGAGGAAAGGCAGGATGGAGAAGGAAAACCAGAATAATAACATAACTTGAGTTACCCCACACTGCTGATAGGGGGAGTTTTGTACTTTTACCCCTGTTAGACATTTCTCATGAAGCTGGTTTAGTCATATATGTTTAAATTGCACAGCATGTGCCACTGGTTGTGTAATGATCATTTTCATCACCGTTTTGAGTGGTCTGGTTCAAGAGAGTTTTTGCAGCAAGTCTAAAAACATTTAAAATAGTTTATTTTGAAAGATGCGCTGATAACACTACTGTGACTCCCACTATGTTTTAGTACTGGTTAATAATTTCCATGAGGCTATAAAAGGCTCGTGAAAAAACAAGTTCAACATTCAGAGGAAAAGGGTGTGAAATATCAAGGAGAAGTCTGTGGGGCTTTCAACTCAACTTATATTAATAGACAGGTCTGGTACAGGTTGAACACTGAGACATCAATATTTTTGAGTACTTAATTTTTTCTCCTGGAAGCCAGTATATGGACATGAAGTATAGAAAACAAGGAGATAAAAAAGGGATTTCATCATATCTCTAAAAACTGATTAGGGCTTGTTAAAATACAAGTTTCCAATGTTATTTGAGATTAAATTCTTTGTCAAAAATACAGATGAAAGAGATATTATACTGAAAAAATTACTTTGCAAACTCTTGAAAATGTTGAGGAATATCTGTATTTACAAGGAAAAAACCATTATAGAAGTTATAGGTGATGGAAGTTGCTTTTTTAATGGGAGGGATAAAAATGGTAAATAGTGTTATGTCTATTATTTCACATTATTGAAGAAATGGCCCTGGGGTGCATCAGATAAAATATCACCAGCCAGTCGAGGGAGGGGATTGTCCCACTCTGCTCTGTACTGGGGTGGCCTCACCTTGAGTTCTGGGGGCAGTTTTGGATGCCACAATGTAATGGAGATCTAAAGTTCTTAGACAGTGTCCAAACTGGGGCCATGGAGATGGTGAGGTGTCTAGAGGGGGAAACCATATGGCAAGTACTGAGGTCATTTGGTCTGTTCAGGCTGGAGAAGAGGAGAATGAGGGGGGACCTCATTGCAGGCTGCAACTTCCTTTTGAGGGGAGGAGGAGGGGCAGACTCTGGTTTCTTCTCTGTGGTGACCAGTGGCAAGACCTGAGGAGACTCCATGAAGTTGTGTCAGGGGAGGTTTGGATATTAGGAAAAGGTTCTACATCCAGTGGGTGATCAGGCATGGTAGAGAACCATGGTCGAGGTTCTCCAGAGAAGTGGACACAGCACCAAGTGTGACAGAGTTCAAGGAACACTTGGACAATACTTTCAGGCACATGATGGGAACTCTGGCACTCAGTGATCTTTGTGGGTCCCTTGGGATTCCTGTTATTCTGTGATTCTGTAGTCACTGACCTAGTTCAGAGGAGCAAGTTTGTGAAAACAGAACTGACTCCTTGCCCGCTGTGGAGTTTTTAAAAGTTTTGCCAATTTGCCGAAGAACTGAACTTTCAGGCATTTTTCCTATCAGAAGCTGCTCATAATGGGAGGGCCCTTTGCTACAAATGCAGATGCAAATGAATGTACTTCATGGCTAGCTCTGCTGAATTGAGGCTTTTTCATACTTGGTGACTCTATTCCTATGCAATGCTGCATTTAAGAATCAAAACCAAGTCAAAATTTGATTAAAAGAGAAATAAGGCTTCTAATAATAAAAATGAGAATTGGATTTGGATAATTATATGGCTTTCGATGAATCCTTTATTTCATGGAAGATTTACCTTAGGAATTAGATTTGTGTAAATTAAATCTAGAGGCTTTTATAAAATGGCAACTTCTGTGTTTCATGTAAGCATGAAGAGAACATATACACTCAAAAAGGTTTCAGTAGGCTGTATAAATACTGATTTAGATAATCTGCATGAGAACAAAAATTTTTTCCTCCTTTTTTCCTTTAAAACAGTTGTTATATGCAACAAGTCCATTTCAGTAGCTAAGATGTACCCATTGCATCTAGCTGTGCAACACACAGTGGTTCCCAAAGCCATGTTATGAGAATTGGAAGCAGACAAATGAAAATTTATGGAAAAATGGCATCTAATTCTGTGAGTTTTTTTCCCCTTTGTTAGTCATTTTGTCTGTCTCTAGCCTTTACTGTGGTTTGGATGTATGTTGCTAAGGACTGACATATCTACTGAAATTCAGTTTTACCATTTGTACTGATAGGAGGTTTTAATCTCCATTTCACTATGACCTTACATCAGCATTTTGTGTGTGCCCCCCATACTTCCCCAGCTTAAAGATGTGCTCTTTTAGATTTTTTTGTGTTTGTGACTTTAACAATGTTCTGTTCACATTTCCTTGGATAGACCCAACAATTGCTTGTTGACCCATTTTAACCCCTTTTGAGCATCATCTTCAAAGTGTAACTGTCCTTGACAATGAAAGAGACCTTCCTATTGTCTGGTCCTTCCAGGCAATCTTTAGCACTGAGTTAAATGGCTTTCAGATGGAGGAATTGGCTGGAAGGAAGGAGACAAAGTGGTCTGTTGTTTCTGAGTAACTTTGGTAGAGTTTCCCTTTTTTTCTTTTAGAATGGTGAATTTCTATAGAAGATGACAGACGTTTTGACAGGTGCAATATGCTTTGAACTGTTGTGTCAGATAATTCTTTTGTCTTGGTTTTTCCCAGCAGAGTGGTACATTTTCTTAGGATGCTGATATGCATATTGTTTGCTTTTCATTTAGTGTGGTGAAGCCTTCTATCCTCCTTTTCTCTCTCCTTCTCTAACTTTTTTAATGGCTCTTTGCATATATGTAGCTGACCCAGATGGGAAGGCAGAGTACCCATGACTTAAATCTCTCTCTCCAAACTTTTGATCATGATAACTGACACTTAAAACTGAGGAAACTACAATGGTAATAGAGAAAGAGCTGGCAAAGACACACAAAAGCACAGCCTCAAATAAAATAATGTTAAAATCTCCTCTCTGACTGCAGTGAACTATGCTTGGGTGAAAAACACGGTTTCAGGGCTCTTACTTCAGAGCAGGAAATATTTAGCTTTGTTCATCTGAGCACTGCCCTAGGTGAAAACAAACTGTAGTCCTATCACATAATCAAAACAGGTTTGAGAGGAAAAGAAGAATTCCAAGCTAAAGTTTTAATACTTATATTTTGTCTTGCTTCTGGTAAGGATGTTTTATTTCTTTCTTAATGCTCTTACAGCAGAAATTTTTTCTCAGGTAGGTAGATTAATTTATTTTGAGTATCAGGGCATGTTCTCTGTAGCCAATGTTTTGGAAGTGTCAGCTGTGGGGGTTTTTAGTCCTGCTATGAATTATTGTGTTGTAAATAGCAGCACTGGTAAACTGGTCATGCAGAGAACATATTGGGATTTGTGCCTGATGCTATCTTACTGCATCAGTCCCTGCTTCTGTGTGCTGCCTTCCTGCCTGTTTTTGACTTAAACAGAGTTTTTTACTATTACCTTTGATGTTTTCTTTTTATTTTCAGAGTTAACATCCCTTCTTTTGGTGGCCTGGGTATGACTCTCATTCATTGTGTCATGAATGACATCCGTGTTACTGAAAGACAATCTGACCCTGAAAAATTGAAAACAAGATCTTTTGCAGTTGCTTCACATGGCACAAACTCAATGGGGCAGAGACATTTAAAGGCTGCCAGTCAAACAGAGGAATGGACAACATAATTTACTGTAACAGGGAGAGGTGACTTGTAAAGTACTGCTTTATGAATCCTTGCAGAATATCTGAGAACTCAGTTTAATAGCTCATAGAATACGCATTTAAAATACTTACTTATACCTTTTTTTTTTTTAATATCAGGGACTAAATATCAGAGCTAAATCTCTGTAAACTGTAGTTGGCTGACCTGGTGACCTGATTTCTGAAAATGGCAGGAACCCATCAAACTGTGCTTTTCACAGTCAGAGTGACAATATCTCAATCTAGCATTTTAGCGTACAAGGTAATTTTAAAATCATGTGTGTTATCCTATATAGTGGGTAATCTTGAATTGAAAAAATATATAATTACGTCTTCTAAATGGTAACATTTATGGGAAGATTTTGAATGGTGCTTATGACAGGCAAGACAGTAAATAGCTATATTTGTTTCTTTACTAGTAGATGCCTCTACTAGTGCTGCAAAGACTTCTCCAACAGTACTTAAGCATTTGAGACCACAGCTCTGAAACAGACGGCTAAAACATTGTTTGAAATTCAGTCTACTGCCATAGAAGGGTGCTAGTAATTGTTATACTTGACTGTAAAAGTGCTTCTTTGGGATCACTGAAATTTTCAATCTCTACAGTTACCTTTTCTTCAAGTAATTCCTGTTTACATTGCAGCTCTTACTTTTGTAAGTTAGTCATACAAACAAGATATAAAATCTGTTTTATTAACCATTCTTCTTAGTTGAAAACACAGTATTTTTTCCATCTCTGTTCTTTAGTCACCTGTTACCATAGTCTCTGATTGTAAACTTATTTATTTGTTATCAAACTAATAACTAGTTGAAACTCCTTATCTATAAAGAGTAGAAAATATATTCACAGCACCAGAAATTTCCAAACTGGTTTTTGTAGTTATCTATTGTAGTTTTCTGTAGGCAGCTAAGAACAGGTTCTCATGAAGATTGTTGGATGGTCTTAACAAGTGGCCTATTTACTGACACCAACTCTAATTGGAGTGTGTCATGGGAAGCTCTCGTCTCAGGAGATCTGACATTGTTCCAGGAAGAGCCAAGCAGATCCGACGTTAAATTGCTTCAGGCACTTTTGCGAAGTAGAGCATTTCTGAAGCTGGGAGAATTTTGCCAAGGAACTTACAGGGCATGAATTTCTTGGGATGATGTGCATCACATTTAGTTTTATGGTTTCCCTTTCACTGTTTGAGGATACTGCATAGCTGAATAGATTGAAGGGGAACCCACGCCTATTTCACAGGAGTCTAGTGTAAGCATGGCAGAGTCCTTGTTATGCTCATCAGTGAGATGGGTATTTATTACTTGATCAGTATCTGAAATTTCTATAGGGTTCTCATAAACAAAATGAAGGTGGTTGCTCTTTTGATCAGGTCTAGTAGGAAAATATGCAAAGAGTTTTCACAGGCTGCTGATGTCTCAAAATATGTCCACTGTAACAATTCACAGGCTATACAAACTTCATGGTTGTCAAGTGTTCTGCTTGCCCTTGCCATATAGACGTCATGGTTGTCACTGGAGATAGAGTGCTGTATCTTCTGCTCCAGACACAGGCTCCTACTGTCAGGGTTGGTATCGTGTTGCAAACATGGGGAGACTATGCAAATTGGGTAACATAATGCTGCTCATATGGGAGCTGACTGTGCTAATTCCCATGTTAATCCTATGAGTGAGTGCAATATGAACAAGACACTCACCCCAAGGCTGGCTAAGGCCAAGCCATGTGTTCCCACCACTTAGAAAAGCTGTGGCTGCTCTCCAGGTTATCAACTCCTGACTCCTCACTAAAAGGTGCACCTGTCACCTGGTAGCATTTTCCATTATCTTGGAAGTGTTGAATGTGAAATAATCTGCGAGGAATCCACTGATTAAAGACATTTAACATCAACTCTGAGTCTTTCCACCAGTTTACTAAAATTTGGATCACATGGTCAGCAAGAAGGCCATGTTGGGCTTGCCTTTGTCACGGGAATTGTTTTACCTGTCTGGCGAAATAGCAATAGATTGATGCAGCTTTCTTAGAGTGACAGAATGTGAAAAATAGCGCTTTTTCTGTGTTTGATGTTCAGGAACCATTCCAGGTTCATGGGATGGGAAAGAATCCACTACTGAGCCAAGCAGTTGATGATAGTTGTCTCTTTTGGCTGAAGATTATTCTATTCTATTCTATTCTATTCTATTCTATTCTATTCTATTCTATTCTATTCTATTCTATTCTATTCTATTCTATTCTATTCTACTCTACTCTACTCTACTCTACTCTATTCCTAATCTAGTCTTGTAATGATGATGTATAACTATTGAGATTTTTCACTTATGGGTTTTTTTCCTTGTATAGGAATTTAAAGATGAATTGAATGAGATGGTGCACAGAGGCTACTCAAAGTTGCTTTGATTCCTACTAAAATGTTTCTGAATGACTTTTCTCTTTTTATTTGGACTGAATGTTTCCTGCTTTGATGTATTTTCCTTTTAAAAAATACTTTTTTTTAGAAAAACAGTATGTTTCTCTGATTTTATCACAATGGTTAACGAAAATTCCAAAGTGATGTTTTTCTTTTCGAGTTCAAATTACTTTGTTCCACATTTTATTGCTTATCTTTATTTTGTAATTTATTTTATGATACAAGATAAAAAAAAGGAAATACGAAATATCTCAACAAAATATTTGATGATGTCAAAATGAGGTCTATCATTGTTTGGATACCTGCAGTAAAATTTTTTGATTCTACTTCTTTAGGAATATCAACGTAATGTATTTTAAGTTAGATGCATAATAGGTACTGCCCATCACTTCTCCTTTATGTGTTTCTTTTCAGGTTTTCCAGACTTGAATATGAAAACCAATACACAAGCAGCTGCTGCTTTCTCTTTCCACTGAGTTCAGTTTATGTACAGATTGCTGTTTCAGGATTTTTTGTCTTCTTGCTTGGCTTGGTTTTAATCTGCCTATTTGAACTCTTGATGTCTTGAGGGTGACCACTAGTATTAGTAGTGTAACTGATAGGTAAATTGAAGGAATCAAGTTTTTATTACTTAACTGAGACTTATATTAATAATGTCATTCATTTCAATGAATGCTGGTCTGGGTCACCGGATCTTGGAACATGACTGTTATGCCCTGGACCTGAAGGTGAAGAGGCTGAGGTTCTTATTAATAGATACCCTTGGGGAAGTTTAGAGTGAAATAACACTGAATCACCAGTGTTTATACACATGTGTGTAGGGTTTATTTGGCTGCAATGGAAATGAGGTGTTTGGCAGATTGGGTTATTATTATTTATAGTAATACAGCAGTATAAAAGCATTCAGACTTCAACTGAAATTCATTTGCTGATGTTGACTGTAGAGAAAAAGATCACAGAAAGCATTTTAGTACTGTGTTGCAGAAGGCATTTTAGAGGAGTATTGCAATTACTGCAAAGAAGAGGAATACACATAAAGGCACTGGAAAATATGAATGCTGTATTTTATGTTTATAAATATTTTATATTTATGCTTTAACCCCTGGTATAGTATAATTTAATATTGTGGGATTTTTCTTTCTTTCTCTCTTAAGAAGTCAGAACAGAAGGCATACTTCTTAGGAATTCTCTTAACTATTCACAAAAATACCAGCAAATCACTTTAGCCCTTCAGAAAATGTTAGCGTAATTAACAGCATTGTTTTCCCTTTGTGAACTGAGTTTTGAGTATTGGTTATGTATGCAACAATGAATACATGAATGGATAGCATAAACTTTCTCTACTGGAGCACCAGAAATAGCAAAATATATACTGCAAAAGTATAATTAAAATTATTTAGGAAGAAAGAAAGATTTCCAAATATCTTGAAGGATATAAGAGGCAAAATATTATTAAACCTACTACCTGCAATCTACCGTTGAACATAAATGGTAGGAAGACACATCAATGAGATGTTACTTTGGAGTAAATCTAATCTTCAGTAGGACTGCAATTAAAACATTTGCCTGTAAATATGCTAAATCCAAATGTCTGGCAGGGAAGTCACCTCTGTAAACTGTACCAGTCCACAGAGGCCAAGACTTTTTTCACTGAGCCAGTCCTGAAGGGCACCCTGTTGTTCCCTTATATAGTCTGGTCAAAGGTAGCACCTCAGTGGCTGAGGATGCAAAATCATTAATGCTAATTAGGAATATGTATTTGTATTCATTCTAGATATCATGAGCCTATTGGCAAGGCTCATAAATTGGAAATTCTGTGCCTGGGAACTCCTTCCTCCAGAAACAGTGGAATGCCAACCTGCAGGTCGTGTTCTCAAGAACCAGTGCTTTCCTTGGTTGTGTACAGTCATGGCATCATGAATGTGTTTTAGTGTAAATGAGAAAGGAATTTGGTGATTAACTTAGTACTTATGCTTCTCCTGTGCTGATGAGTGAGCTCTTTTGTGGTACCATCATAGCTCCTAGGATCAGTTAATTACATTAATTTTGGGCACAGATACAATTTTCCTCAGATTTGCTACAGGCTCTCTCCCTTCTCTAAATTGTATCATATTGTCTTGAAATGTAATTTGAGAGTTTTTGCTCTCTTTGATTTCCTATTATGTACCCTCTAGGAGAAATGGAACTAGTCATGATGTAGTCACGTCTGCAAAGAGAAAATTTACTTTGATAAATAAATGGAGACACAGACTTGTTACACACCATGTGTAACAAGTAAAACTGGGACATAATCTACACTTGCTAATGAATTGTTTCATAGGGATGTACAATTTGAAAAATGAACACCTAAGTGGTGAGCTATCTTTCTCTGTCCCAGCATTGCTTTGCTGGAATGATGCATATTCTTGGAGGAAATGCAAATGAGATTAAATAGCCAACAGCTTTTCAGCCCCCATTCTGAATGTCATGCACTTTTCTGGACATAATGCAGATGAGAATATAGATCTTGTGCAAGCTTTAAAAAGATTTTTTTCCTTAAATGGTTTTCATTATGATAGCTTTAAGGTAGGTTTCCTATCAAAAATCTTCATCAAGATGAAGATTCCCAATGATGAAATATTTGACTTATGGCCCAATTTCAAAATATAGAGATTACTCCAAGTTATTGTATTGCAGGAAGAGGAATGACATTGTTCATCTGTTCAATTAGGTTTTAATTTTTCTGATGGACGAATGTTGAAAAAACACCTTAGTTAATTTTTATGTGTCAGCATTTTAATAAAATGCTGATGTGGGTTTCACTAGTACCTACGACTTGGATAAGGTTGGGGTTGGATGTCCCAAAGTGATATCTATATTTATTTTTTAATTTATATGCAAGGGGGGAAGAGAACCCTAGGCCTGTATTTTCCATAGCTGGCAAAGCACAGATTATTTAAAAAAAAACCTGGTTTGAACAGGGTTTATTCTTGAACTGGCTCTATATGAGCAGGACTAGTTTTGTTCCCAAATCATGGGGGACAATACAGCATAGCATGTACAGTATGCACACAGCATATGTTTACAGTGTGTTTTACTATCTGAAAAGGGTCTCTGGTTATACGTGTATGCCTGATCCTGCAACACTGCCCAGACCAAATAAACCAGGCATCTTTCCAAATCTTCCAGTTAACTTTCAGAATATCTATGACGTGGCTGCCTAGCAAAGAACACACCGAAAGAGAAGGGTTGCTTCAACCTGCAAGGAACACCATTGTTCCTACTAGAGTTTTTCTCCTGGGAAGCCAAATGCCATCAGAATATCACTGCCTCTCTTTGACTGTAACTTGCCCTTAGCTACCCCAGAAGTCAGAGTTTTCAGAATATAGAGTGTTTGTAAACTCATATTTTCCCCATGTATTCTATTGTACATACAAAGGAGAAATAAAACATATATTTCTATGGCTTTTATTTGCTGGTTTAGGAAAGTGCGAAGTCTAATGTGTCTAAGGACCCATTTTTCATGAAACTATTTATTTTTGATCAGCATTAATGACAAGCTTCTCACTCAATCTGCATTTTGTGCAATATTTTGCTCACCTCTAGGAACCCAATTTCAGTTTTGCTAAAAGGCTTCTCTTTGTTTCTCACATAACTAATGACATGAAATTCTTTTTAAATTTATCTCACAGTAGTCCAAATTCAGTGCAATAAGGGATAAAGAATAGATGAGGAAACTTGGGACATTCTGGATCCTCTGTCATTTCTGACTACACCATGATCCACTAACTGAATGAGCCAGTTCAGCCAGGAGGCAACACTTGCCAAAGCCAGTAGGGGTTTCAAAATCTAGGCCATACTTTGTGGGTACACAGTTTGTGGTGACTGGGAATGGGGCTGTGGCAAAGCCTCATCCCTAATGGGCTACAGCTGTGTAGGGCAGGTGAACAGTATTGAAAGTAAAGAAACATGGAATGCTGAGGTGTACTGACCAATCCCAGAAGGGTAGAGAGTGCACACAGGTGGAATGCATGTAAGATGAATGGTATAAAAGGTACTGGAAAACAATAAAGTGCTGATGTTTGAAGCCTTCTTTGCTGTCAGTTGTACCTCTGCCATCAATATCTCTTTGTAATTATTTTTCTTTATGTTTTTATTTGAATTTTTTTAGTTTTAAGATTATTCCCCAGAAGGAAAGCAACTGATATCGTTATTGTATAGTTCTATGGCTTGTCAATCATATGATGTTTTCAAATTCTATTATGTTCTGCTTGTTATGAGACAATGGCAGTGTTTTTTGTAGTTGTACTAGAAATTATAATCAAGAAAGAAAATAGTGCTGATCTGTTTAACAGGGCTGAGAAGTTATTTTCTTCCTAGTTTCTTATTACTCTACTGCTTAATTCCTGGCAGCAGTGTATTAATGTTAAGCACTGGTTCCCAGTACCAAGTGGCAATTTATCATCTATCTTGGCAGGCTTCCTTGCTTCATCCTGCACCTGCCTCCTTGAAAGAAAACAAGACATCAGACACTTATTCAAATAATGCAGTAGCTGATCAGCAGAGTATCTACACAATGGTAAGTTATCCATGATAAAAGAACAACTTTTTCATGCATTACATGTGACATATGTGTCCTTTCTCTTAAGATTTATGACATTCATGATGGTGACTATTGTTACTATAATCAAATCTTTTACAGCCTAGCTGCAAAGGTTCAACTTATTGTCAATAGATTTCTATATGAGTCAATCATGCGATTTCATAAATGCTTTGAAACACCTGCACCCTCCTTGGAAGTGCAGAAATAGCAGTATCATGATCTCATCTTTCAAGTCATGAAACTGCTATGTCTCAGAAATTCCCTATTGGCAAACAAAGTGGGAGACGAATCAAAACTATATGTTCATTTGCATTTTCTCCATATGATACATTCATCTGTCCTGTTTATACATGAGTGTGTATATTTAAATGTGTGTTTGCACCCACATATAGAAATGTGTGTGTGTATCTACATAAAATTTCTGAAGAATGGATTATGGTCTTAGAGCACAAATAAGATATCAAGGGAAAGCAGTATCTATGAATCAGAATGTGAAGAAAAGCAGGAACTATTAATAAAAAAGATGAATAAAGTCTTAGTCACAAATGTGAATGGAAAGGTCATGTGTTTTACCAGGAATTTGCATTTTATAAGCCTCACTGGAAACAAAATGCATCACTGCTAGAATGTAGGATGTTTCTGCTGGCATGGAAAGGGGGTCTTTTGCTTAAAGCGTTAATTAGCTTGAGGTGTGGAAACCAGTTCTCTGCAGTGCCACTGCTCCCCTGGGTCTATCTTCTGGCTTCTCTGAGCCTCACTTCTCATCTGTAAAATAGTTAAATGTAGCACTTCCCTCTGCTTTACCTGTATGGGCAGTTACTAAAGACACACACAGTCACCAATTAGCTTCTTGTATTTGGCCCAGAGCATTTAAAATATTAGAACAATGCAGTTGCATATGGCAGCATGATTGATAAAGCCAGCTTATGCTCAATTAAGGAATACTTTATTATCTATGGTTGTTAGAAATCCCTGTCAACAACCCACTCTGTTAGGATCCATAACTAAGGATAATTCTTTCTTGAGAGCTCTCAATTTAATGAGAAAAACAAAGAGGGGGTAGAATCACTCAGTGAAAAAGAAGCAATTAAAGAAAAGTGGCAAGAGTATGAGGATGTGTATATATCTAAGTGATGCAGGTGAAGAGGTACCCGATAGAAGTACATTGTACAGTGAAGATGTACCATGCAGAGCTGCTCAAATCACTAAAAGATAAAATGCTTCTTCCAGGTTACCCATCTCAGAGCAGGAACTCGAATTTAGGAACCTCTATGCCAGGCAAATGTCCTGGGGTTGGGAAATGACCCATTTCTCTCTTCTCAGAGATGTTGCAGTCACATATAAAATTTTTGAATGTGGCAACAGAGAAGAACTACAGTGGTGAGAACAAAGTACTTTAAGCAAAGCTGTTTATTTAAAGCTCTTGTTGTGAAAGATCTTAGCACAGTATATCACATTTGCCATCTGCAAGAGCTGTTTGATCTGGAGCCTAAATTGGATCTCTGTCTCTGAGAGAATTATTCATATTGACATTCTGATTAGGAATTTCCTTTTTATTTTCATAGCCTGGTTTGCAGCTGAGGTCCTGGTTTATTTTCTGCCCAAAAGGAAGATTTTCTAGTTCTGCAGAACTACTTCTATAGCTGTCACATAAGTGGGTTTCTAATTTGTCATAGAGTGCTGAGCATTAGAAATATTTGCTACCTCCTGAAGATCTGCAGATCTGGTGCTGCCTTTATCCCTGGGATTGTGAGAGGGTGCCTGTAAATTTGGAAGGCTTCTTGGAAGATTTTTTTCCTCTTGTAGTACTTACGGTGGTGCAATCAGCAGTGCCGAAAAGCTGGTGGAGGCTGTCTTGCTGTTGCAGCATGAGAGCTCTGCTGGTATGTTGAATACAAGCCTTTTTATTGCTACTCTCTCCTGTCTAGAAAATTGTTTTTTATTCTTTCAGGCTAGAATTTTGCTACATTTATGTGACTTTGATGTTTGACAGAGGCCACTCTTCCCCTCACAAGAAAAGGAGAAGAAGACCAAAACTGATCACAGTAACAGTGCTCTTAACTTCTGAAACA
Source organism: Bombycilla garrulus (assembly GCA_013400315.1). Classification (NCBI taxonomy): domain Eukaryota; kingdom Metazoa; phylum Chordata; class Aves; order Passeriformes; family Bombycillidae; genus Bombycilla; species Bombycilla garrulus. Next base: position 462,887 of record VXBU01004155.1, read on the forward strand.
ATGCTTTAAAAAGAGCCAGAGCCCATTACTGTGGACTCCTGGAAGCTGGCAAACAAAACCAATTTAATACTTAGAGAACCACTAAATTTCAAATGTCTCCTGGGTTGTAGTGGTTGGGGTTTTTGAATGCTGTTCTGCTCTTGCCATAGCACTAGTGAAGTACAGTAACGACGGGCAGGTTTGGTAGCAAATGTATTCTGTAGTGTATCAGCCCCCCACAAATCAGAGTACTCTGCTCCTCACAGCATGACCTAGGACTGCACTGCTCTTGCTCAGCACTCCACAGGTGGGGCTGGTCTGGGGAGTTGATTCTGGACTTCTGAATCAAAGAGAAAAATATACTGGGAATGCACATGGACTTTTTTCTGTGTGTCATACTGTTTACATGGCTATATGATTTCTCAAGTTTCCTTATGCTTTTGGATACTCTAATATTCCTAATAGGTTCTCTTGTGCAACTGCGTTGTAAATACCAACCTTAATGCTTGTGACTTAGAAGCTTTGTTCAGTAGCCACAAAGGCAGAATAAATGCATAAGGCTTTGTGTATCTGGTTGCTTGGGCAAGTTGCCTTACTTAGCGAATGCAAAGATATTAAATTTCTATTCAGATGATTAAAAAAGAGCTTCTTCACGTTTTACCGCATGACTTGCTCCGTTTATGGTGCATTAGGTGTTTACTATAGTGATAGAAAAATGGCACCTTCTCCATGTCCCTCTCTTCTCCTTTGTAACAGATGTTTTCTCAGAAGGACTTGCTGATCACCTGTATCTCCAGCACCATCTAACACTATTTCATAAAAAAAAAGGTGATACGTATCTTGCCTTTATTTTGTTAAATTTTGATTTCTGACGGTAACAGCTAGGGTCAGGTTTCTCAAACAGCTCCTTCTATTTCTTGTTTTCAATTGAAGCAGTGTGCTGTGTCAGCAAAACCCACAGCTCGCTGCCACATTCTCTTTTGTGTGGCATTCGTTTGACACACGAAACTGGCAGCTGCTCTTAAAGGACCCTGCAAATTAACCACATTAAAAATACAAAACATGGAGGGGTTCTTTTTCATGACAGTGGGACACATTCTTAACTACATTTAATTCAGGGGTAAACCTTTACTGCCATAATTAAAAACAGGAACAGAATAAGAGTGTGTTACATGCAACAGGACTGCTAACACCAAAAAGATGGGATGAGATTGGATCAGAACAGCCCATGGACGTGTTATAGGCTCAGGTTTTCCAACAGTTATCCTGACACCTGAGCTGCAATTGTGTGAAATTTTTGACTGCAAGTGACAGTGTTCTCTGCCTGCTGTCGCTGTAGATATTTGTATTGTGTTTGGCTCCTACACATAATTGTCACCAAGGTAAGAGCCTTTGGGAAGAGTGTGAGAAGCACTCCTGTTTTTTGAAGCTGCACATGAGCTGTGGGCCTGCATAAACTATAAGCAGATGCAATCTATGCAATACAGAGTCTGAAAGACTGCAATAGAACCTAGCAGTCAGCACTTGAAAAAATATTGTGTTGGGTTTCCCCCTCCCCCCCCAAATTTATCCAAACCTGGAAAGGGTAACTGTCAGTTATTTGGGAAATTTTAGGGTGAATAGTTTGTTTTTTTTTATCTGAGGAGAAAGAAAAGACCCTATAAGATGAGTCAGGCAGGGGCTTTCTTTTGGGATGGAGTTTTTTAATTATGAAGTGCAGCTTTTTACACTAGAGTTTCTGTGAGGAAAGCTCACCTTGGTTTAAGTCGGTGCTAGCCCAATAGGTGCTTCAGTCTATGGGAGGTGAGACAGCATGGCCAGAGCAGAGGAAGCAACCTGAACATCATTTTCCAGAGGAGAATAGGCAAATCTAGAGAATGAGTACCAGGGAGTCAAACTACTGTTAGAAAGTTATGACTGCCCATTCCCACTGTAAAAGCTCCCCATTGTAACAACATCCATTCTTTTCCTCTGTGCTTTGAGCTGGACCACACTAAGACAGATGATGAAAACTTCCTCTAGCCCAAAAGGAAGAGAGCTGCACGGTCTTCAAAACTTCTTAAGGATTTGACTCTTGCCAGTCTGTTTTACACTGCGGATTTGTAGATCTGAGCAGTTGCCAGAGTTTCAAAGCAGCAGCTGTGTCCTCTCACAATGTTAAGTGCACTTAAGTGTCCTTTCTTAAGTAATTCCAATCAAAGTGAAAGTTTAGATAAATATTACAGATTTTGAGTGAAAATGGGAGAATGCATAGAATTCATGACTGTATTTTGCATTGTTTTAGAAAGTGTTCCACCCTTCAGAATTGAAGCCTAAGGAGGACAAAAGCCTTGTGCTGTGTTTCTTCAGAACATTTAAAAATATTAAATATCTATAATGAATTTTAAAAAATATGTGTGAGAATTACTTTGTCCCTATCCTAATGATCTTCTCCAGGAGAGGACATTCTGTTGATTTAAATACTTTATGGGCTGGACCTATAATTTTGATAAATATTTACTGAACCACTATTTTATCAGAAATCAGAGAACTTAAGAGGTTTAGTTCCTTAGGCTCCCAGCAACCTCTCATTTTAGTGTGTACAGAGCATTCATCTTTCATCAGGATTGCATAAAGTGATTTCTTAATTTGTAGTAGGAAATTTTTGTCATACTTACATATTTAACTTGACTCTGACATATGAATAATGCCACCTATAGAGCATTTAACTGGAAAGTGCCTGACACAGGTCGATTTCATGCAAGGCCGGGAGTTGGACTCAAAGATCCTTGTAGGTCCCTTCAACTCACGATGTTCTATGATTTGAATTATTGACAAAAGCCAAGATGATGTTATAAAGGAGGAAAAAAATGATGTGATCCCCTTCTGAGATCCCAGCAAAGCTTCTCTCCCAGTACTATGAGAAGTACCAACCCAAGGGCAGGAAAAATGTGTGTCTGGGTAAATGTCAAAGGCCTGACAACCTTTACCCACTGGAAAAAGAAAATACTCTGATTTAGGTCTTAGCTCTCTTCTACGCAAAGGTCCAAATGTAGCCCAGTAGAAAACTCTGAGACATTTCAGGTGATGTCAACTGGCCTCATCAGCCTGGAAGGCTCTGGGTGTCTGGAACAAGAAGAAACTGGGTTCAGCCATAAATAGGACCAGAACATCTAAATCAGCAGAGCTCCATGGAACATGCCAAGTGACCTGTTATCATTAAGCAGCAGGATGTGTGAATTAGTCTGTCATGTCCATATCAGGTGAGGGTTACTAACATAAGTGCAACATTTTTCATTAGGACTCTAAAAATTGCTGCTTGCTCCTTTTCCAGAAATATCTGAGAGGGTGCTGCCTTCCTATTCCGAGGGGCTTACAACTCAGTTTTTAAGCTAAAGCAGTCCCTTAAAAGAATGATTCCACTGTATTTTGACATATAAAATTTGCAGATTTTGGCTGCTTTATTTGGTTAAGGACAGTGTAGTCATATTTTTTTCTGTTTCTTGCTGATGGAATTTCAGGAGGAGTGTGATTATATGCAGGTTTGGTCTGATCCGGAAGTGCTGCATATCAGCAGTTTTTCCTTTGCCTTCAGCAGTCTTTTATCTGGCCACATGTGCCTTTTAGCAAATGATATACAAATAAATGTCATAGAAATGAAGATGCACTTAAAGTTTAGATTGACTTTGTTTCACTGATATCTGAAGTAACCATACAAATCAAAGACCAGATATTCAACTGTCATATCAATATATGAACAGTTTTGAAATCTGAAAATATGTGGGGAAAGCATTTAAGATTGTGTTTTAGTAATTTATAGGTTACGTACTTTCTTATTCTGCCCAGAGCAATCCAGATAAAAATACAGGTGAAACTAATCAAATTGCTAACTGAATATTTTTCTTTCAGTAATTTAAAATTAAGCCAGCAGCTATTAAATGCTTTTATTTAGGAATAGGAAAAAATGCAGGAGCTCTCTGGTGGTCAAAATACGCCTCTCCAGCAAAGTCACGTTACCTTTAATGCTAAAAATCTCAGCTGATTAAAAGCTTTATTCTAGTAAATTTAATAATTTCAATCTATTTTAAAGATGTACTTAAATTAATAACACTTCTCTCATCCTGAATACCAATTGTTTTGAAAATTTCCACACCAAAATCAATAAAAGGAATCACCACCAAACCCAAATAAATTAAGCAAAAGTAAAAAAAGATTCCCTGAATTCCCAATGTAGTGTGCTACACATCCTACCTGAGCATGCAGGGAGTTTAACATAAGCAAATCAAACTCTGGGTTATGTTCTCCATAGGTACTGCAGTGAGGTCTCATCCATGCCTGGAGACCTTATATATTGCACAAAGCAAATAACTACTGATAACTGTACTTTGGTGTAGATTTGACACAGAAAGGAATGACTGTCCCTGGGAGCTGGGGCTCTGATGGTTCTCTAGAAATAAGGGCTAGTTTTAGTAAGTACTTAAAAATGCATTTTTGCTTCTCCACTATTGAGCTGTAAGAGAGAGGGAGAGGGGGGAAAAAGATGTCACTGCAAATAGCATGTATCATGGCTATAAAACAGGACCTTGTATCTAAGTTGTTTCCTACTCATGGTAACAAAATGTAGTTACAGCCAGCTTGGTTTCCAAAATCAGAGCTCCCAGAGCACTTATATTAACACTGCGTTAGAGATATTAACACTGCATTAGAGTTGGTACTTCTGTTGTCACTGAAGCAGTCTGATAACTCACACCCCTGTGAGGCAGCAGAACCTGTATAATCCATCATTTTGCTTAGGATTTGTGGGAAGAAGTGAAGTGGAAACATTGCAACTTGGTGTCTTTGTTCTCCTGCTCAGCTGTGGCTGTGAGTACAAGGCTGATCCCCCAGCTAATGCAGTCTCTTCTGATACTCCCTGGCACTATGTGGGCATAAGCCAGCTGCAGTTTTGAAGCCCTCCTTCTTCCTTTCTGCCTTTGAACATGTCTGGTCTGCTTGATGACCATTCTCTGAGTTGGGCACACCTGGAACAGAATCCTGAAGTGCCCTCACAGCCTGCCCCTCCTGTGCTGAGTGTTTCAGCATGCACAGACTGCTGGCTCATGGATCATTCCCAGTGTACACACTCACAGGCCAGTCCACAGCCAGGGCACTCAGCACTTTGTGCATCTAAATCTTCACTTTGAGTGTCCTTATGTGCAGTGCAGTGTCTCCATAGCACTAAGAGGAGTGATTATGGGCACGGTCTGTCTGATTTATAATACTGAAATCAGTCTAAAAGGTCTTGGTTTCTACATTAGGGTGGGGCTGTGTCTAACACAGCCTTGAGTATTCTTCAGTAGCAGGAGGTAATTGCAAGATTTAGCACGCTTCTAAAGGAAAAAAAATACATATCATTATGTTTTTATTTGCAATATTCTGGAATAAGATCACCAAGTACCCTCAAAAATGCTTTCTCTACTCCCAAAATGCACTGAAATTAATAAAAATGTTGTTGGGAATAAAAATATCAGAATCTGCTTTGGCTAAATGTTGCTGCTGACCATCCCATTTACTGGGCAAGTAGGAAACAGAAAAAGGTATATAGTTATTTACATGCATGCTAACTGCATACTGAAGAAGAGATGAATTTTGCAATTACGTGGGAAAAGACAGAAACAAATGCTTTTTTGGAATGCATTTTTTTTTCCTAGAAAGCAGAAGAATAATTTTTGTGTCATCCTATAAGTCTGTCTGTGAGCTCTTCAAAGTATTTTAACACTGGACATACTCCCTTCAGCAAGTACTGTACTATTACACATAATATTGAGTTATTATAAATTTGAAGTCCATTTTAATGTTAAATAGTTAATGGAAATACATAATTTTTCCTCCTGAGGAGATATTTGTTTGTGTAATATTAGCTGTTTAGATTTCAGATGTAAGAATAATCAAACATATGAAGGTAAGCAGCTGTGACATGACAGGCAAATAATTACAAGTGCTGAATTCACTGTTAAGGATGCATATAGCCAAGCACTACTTGAAGGCTTAGTCTCTTGGTCGTGATGCAGGAGTACCCACAAATAGAGCAGGTTGGGGACCAGGAGTCACGGTAGGTTGTTTGTCAATTTATGTGGTGAACGAATAAGGAAAGGTGGGACAGTTCTGTGGCAAGATGGCTCTGTGCAGGGTTCATGGGGTGCTCAGTTAGAACTCTGTGAGAATCGCCTTCTCCTCAGCCCCCATCAAACCTTTTCACCCATGTGGACTCTTAGGGTTTCTTTTAATGTGGTGAAGCATTTCCTACCCCTCACCTATAGTGAAAGACACTGAAAATCATGTAGAGCCCCACCAGTCAAATAATTTTGCATCTCTTCAGCTGCTCTGGAATATTTATGCCTTAGTCAAGTGAATATCTTGTATGTGCATTTCCTGTCCCTGTTATTTCCTGCTGCAGTGAAACACACAGAGCTGTGATGTTGTCCACTTGCCTGCAGCAGGGCTGAGGTCACCCAGTACCACCCAGCTTTGCTTCAGACCACAGCCAGCCCCAGGCTCTAGAGAGAACTACTCTGGTGCTGCTTTGACAGGCAATACAGGAAAGGAAGCAAAGTGGCAACCCTGTGTCTGTAGCTCACATCTCTAGAATGTCACCAAAACCAAAATTTAATAACCAAGTATCAGTGCTATTGTCAGAAGCAGTCTTCACTTTTCTTGCAGAGTTGCCCAACATTGAACTTTTTTCATGTCATTACGCTGAACTACATTTTAAAGTCCTTTGTTTAAAATTATCCTCAGATTATCCTTGTTGACTGCCTAATCTTTTCCTTTTTTTTCTTGAGGATTTACAATGAATTAGACCACAAAAAGAGCATTTAGCTATGTAGTGGAATAATATACTGTTGTGGGGATGGGGGCAGAAATAACAGCATGACTGTTTCCTCTGTATGATATCGTATATTTTTGTATGTGGCTGAATTACTCTTCAAATTACTGTTTTTAAAACTGACTGCTAAGCAGGGGCTGTCTAGGTAGGAAATGTGATCCTGTTTGTCACAGAGTCTGTCAATGTGTTAGTGGAACTGCTAAACTGATTTACAATGTTTTAGCACAGCTACTCCTGGACATGTGAGGCTAGAGTTACACAACAATTAGAGTAGAGGGAAGACATCAGTGGAACTTTTTTTATGAAAGGTCTGTATGCATTCTATAATTAGACCAATCTAACCACAATAATTTATGAGCAGTAGTTGGCAGAAAATAGTCTCAAATAGTTAATTACTGTAGACAGTGATTTAGGAAAATCTGATCTGTAAATATTTTGCAGCTAAACCAGTGTTACTTTTGTAGGTACTTGCTTTAAGAACTTTTAAAATCCTCCCTATGCATAGGACGTGCTCAGAGAGCTCATATAGAGGAGATGATGCTCTTCAGAAATCTCAAAGGTCTTACCCTCAAAACAGGCTTAAAGCTCACCTAAGATATTAAACTAGCTCTTTTTCTTCTGCTTTGCACTTCCAGCAAACAGGCCACTTGTGTTATCTCAGTCTCTACAGATAATGTCTTTATACCTTCTTTGTGATTCTTTGGGAAGCTTTGGTTGCCTGAAGACCAAACAGTCAACTGCAATCTGTACATGCGCTCTTTTAAAATGCTGCAGCAGCAGAAAAAGATACAGATCATAATTTTTTCCTCTGAGATCCCTTGTGAGTTCTCACATTCCAAAGTACAGCATTTTCAATTCCCTGTATTTTTACCTGCATAAAGTGACTTGAAAGTTGAATTATTTTGCAAATGATGGTACTTGCTGCTCCTTATCAATGTGCTATTAAGTATTTATTTTAGACTTTTCAGAGTGATCAAATAATCATAGGTATCTATCCTCAATGTGTTTTACTATGGGGAGGTAAAGATCCTTTCTTTCAGTCTCCAATTTTTTTTAAGTTTAAAGGATTTTGTGTAGGAGACAAGACCCCTAAATGTAATACTTTCATTTCCTCTGGCAGCAGCAGGGCAAAATATGCTGGGAAGGCTGACCAAACTGGGGAAAGAGAAGCAATGAAAGTGAGATGACTGAAATTATTCAGCCTGCAAGGAGGAGATTCAGTGTGAGGGGCATCCTTGTATGCTTGTTTCAGGTCTGAACCCAAATTTATGATATAACTTGTGGTTTATCTATCCAACTATGCCCTCATAGCCAGACTGTTGTGTCCCATAGCTCAGATTTGAGAGCTTTGTGGGAGGCAGAGGCAGACTGGCTCCCCATCAGTGGAGCAACAATCACAAAGCAACAGTGAGTCACGCAGAAATTTATGGTAGGTGATGGCAATCTGCAGGAATAGCTTCTAAAATTAGCTTTCCACTGTGCCAGGGAAGTGGTCTTTATTGCAACTGCTGGCGAACTGTCTTCAAATTGCTTGCAAAGCCCTTTGCAGTGGCTGGGGAGAGAAGTAGCCCTGGAGCCACTCAGGCAACATGCACTTGGTCCTTGCCCTTGGGTCTGCCTCCCCATGACTCACTGGGCAGAGGGTGGCAAGCCTTTTGGGGCCTTAGTCTGAGCTAAAATTGCACTGTGGCCATCACTTCATCAGAGAAACTCTTGTAATGTGCAAAAACTGACAGAGCATCCAGATTACAGGGGGTTTTTATATAGCTTCATTTTCCTTTCTCAAATGTATATATATTCATATATAAATATATATATATATTAAAAATAGGCCTCTTAAAAGATATTTAAATGTTAAGCATGGTTTTAAAGGAAAACCCAGTTATTCCACTGATCTTGAAATCTTCTAATGCTGTTATTATCAAATATTTATTCACATATCTTTGGTTGGAATAATATGAAAAGTAAAGACCCTTATGCTAAAATAAGGGCTTGGATACTTTTGCTGATAAACCTGTTAATATTTATAAAACTATAAAAATATCTTGGGCCTTCCTCAGTCTCAGTTATTGTAAAATTTTTTGACAGGTTTTCATGAGACTGAATCCACATTGGAGAACAGCGACAGTCATTTTACTGCACAATTGCCTAGGACTCAGGATGGTACAGGTATGCCAAGGATTGTTTCCTTAAGGCCTCCTTAAGTTTTATATACTGTGTTTACCTTGTCGTTAAAGTGTGCCAGCCTGAGTATCTAATAACAAAGAGTTCTGACTCCCTTGATAAACTCCTAGTTTATCCCTGGGTTCTAGTCCTTTTTTGTATCTGATCTCTGCTCATTCTTGCTGTTGGGTTTTATTCATCTGGTGTCTGTTTGTCTTTATTTCACGATTGTCTTTAATCTCACAAGTTGCTGAATGAAGGCTGCTCTCAAATAACACTTGCTTTTGAAGGTTTGATTGCTCGATCTGGGGACCCTAAAGCTCTTGGATGGTTTATAATCCAATGATTGTGGGTTTTTTCTCTCCAATATTACCCATATTTGTGTTCGTTCTTTCTCTGGCCTTAATTATAGTGATATATTTATACAGATAGTATACTTCATAAATTCTATAATGGGCAAATTTAGGTGACTCTTCTAAGATGCTGGACATGGCTTTGTGTATTTGTGTGCATTTTTACAATTTCCAAATTACCACCACTGGCAAAATCTCTAAAACAACTGAAGTTGTGAAATTAAAAGCAACTGAAAGCCTTATTAAGCTGTCAGTTATATCAGATACTTCCAACAACTTCTTGTACTAGCTGTATTTTTCTGGGAAATTTCCCATAGAAAATTGAATGAGAAGAATTCTTGCATGGTGATAGCAGGCAAGAGCATTTTGGTGCAGATGAAGGTAGTGATTTGATAATTTAGATTGGGACTGTCATTTCCTACATCAAATAAATGTTCGAAGACAATGGCAGTAGTTGTTAGCAACATGAACAAAGAGGGGCCAGGTCTGGTATTTCTGGCGGTGTTCGGAGGGTGGGGAACAATGTTAGTTAAAAGAAAAACATTGTCAAGATTGGTAATACCATTTTGAAATTGATGACACAAATCTTGAATTTGATGTGGTAAGATAAGGTGGGGCAACAGGAGAAAAAAGATGATCTTATGTAGGTGCAATTTCAGCATCAAGGGACTTCAAATGAAATTCCTCTCCTCTTCTGCCTGTTTTTATTTTTTATGGCCTACTACACGTAAATCACAGCAATATACACACAAGGGCACACAGGCTGGGCAGATGCAATGCTGATTTAAGAAAGCTTACCTGAATCTAGTTGCTTTAAGAGATCTGATCCTTGTGCATCCTTTTGAAACTAGCCCAGTGTTTAATAGTTGCCTTCTTTAGTTCTGATCCACATGTTTGCATGATTGTTGAGCAACTTTATATAACTCTTCTACGGAATATATTCCTGCAACTTCAAGCTGCATAAATTGTTTCTGAATCCAGTGCAACTACTGTGCAAATGAAAGAATTCAGACTCTTAGGCAAATACCTGAAGCTTAATTTTTATCCTGATCTGATGAAGGTTGCTGTGAATCTGGTTGTAGAAGTACTGAATTACTGGAATAGTACCTCTGAAAACACATGTTAACAATGCAGGTCCATGGTCACTGTCTCCTATTGTATCCTAGTTTTTTATGCTGAGAGACTGACTGCAATTGTAAGACTATGTGGGTATGGTTTTTGTTGTGATTAAACAAACTCTTGCTGGATCTTTTTGACATTCAGCTGTTGCTGAAGATGTTAAAGCAAAAGTAAATGTACTAATCATCAGTAACAAAGCAGCCTAATCCACACTGACCTACAATTTGTTTAGGATCCTTTGGAACAACAAAGAGATTAAAGTATATAAAAAAAGAAGAGGTAAATAGTGGGTCAGAGATTAGAAGTGAAAAAGGAAAAGGCTGGCTTCCCCTAGACCACACACTGATAGTCGACTTTTGGTCACTGATTGTTAGAAAATGTTTCATGTTTCACTTTCCCCCCAGAACCTTAGAAACAGAAGGTTTGATTGGCACTTGTCATGACTGATAGAGAGACGAAGATGCTTTGGTTAAAAAGGAGAGGGAGGCAGCCGTGTCAAAAGCAGAAGTAGTCAAAGGATGATTCCTCCTTTCTGTGGTTTTGTCTCTTTCTAAATTATTCAAATCTGGGTGGCATCTTAGGATAACTGGCATTTTGACACAGCTTAAAGGATTGTCTCACTAACTCTATTGAACTAAGGCTGCCATCCTTTTTAAGAAAAATTATAGAGGGGGATCTTCTATAATCTGATATGTATACAAACCAAAGGCAGCTTGATGCAGGCGTCTTAAATATTTTGGAAGGGGGGGCAGCAATTTTATCCATTTTGTGACTGATTGTCTTCTGCATCCATCTGCAAGAATGCTATTTATTTGCCTAAAAAAAGCCTTTATTTGATTTCCTTTAGAATATCCATAGTTCTTTGCAATGCATCTGGTGGTTACAAATCCAAGTCAGGCCAGCTGGATCAGAATCAACAAATGTGGAGAATTTTCTCAGTCGAAAAAAGGTACCTCACCAACAGGGAATCTCCTCTATTGATGGTCATCCTGATTATGGATTTTTCTTTTAGGGGCAATTTCCTTTCTTTCTTTTCAGAAAGGGACCGTGTCCCCTCTTAGTGCTTTGTCTGAACCCTGCTGGCTGGCTTAAATGGGCTCCCCAGGGTTAGGAGCTCCTCTGTCATTCTAAGTTGCCATTTTATGCTTTGGTGTCCTCTTCACTTATCCATAACCAGAGCCAAATCCTGCTCACTTTATTCACGGGGATCACCCACTGAAATAAATAATTGCATAAATTTTGGATTAGAAGGATTAGATGTCCAGTGGCATTCTGTGCTTAACTTCTTAAAATCATTCAGCAAAGCCCATGATTCCCGCACTGTTACAACCATTGCACTTGGCTGTAGTTAGAAGGAAAAATATCATCTTGGCCATTGTATTGATGTATTTTCTTTGAGCTCCTAGCAAGCCAACCAACAGCCTTCAGTGTTTGGCTCAGTTTTTTAAATCCTACTGAAGAAAATCTTTGGTTTTCCAAAAAGAACAACTACATTGGGCTGACTCTTTGCACATACAATGCCCAGGGGGTTTCAGAGGTCCTTTGTCCCCACCCATCAATGGTCACCAAGCTGAAGGCTTCCTAATGGACAGTTTAAAGTGCTAAATGAAACTAATTGGATAAACACAGCTTTTAATGGACAGAGCTGAACTCTAGACAGATTTTTTTGATTTTTTTTTTTCTAGTAGCTAGTTTAGCTTCTAAGCTGGATCTTCTGGACTTTCATGAACAGGACATGCACATTCATTATTCCAATAACACATATCAAGATAATTGTACAAAATTTCTGGGGAGACAACTGAAATGAGAGTAGTCACAATGCTGGAAATGTGAGGTAGGCAACTTCTTTACTTGACAAGAAAAGTATAAACACTCAGTACTCTGAACTATTAACATCTTGATTTTTCTTAACTGCTAACCAGGGAAGGCCAAAAGACATGCACCCCTAGTCTCTAACTTTTTTTTTTCCTGATTTGAAACAATTCTGTATCTTTATGTATGATTTACCTCTGGTTACCAAGGGGTAAAAGAACCAGTTAAGACTCATTTATGAACTCTGCAGAAGGGCTTCATGAGACTTATGTGGATTTTGGTAGGCTTGCCAACATGGTTTGCGGAAACCCCCAATGTGCAGAGCAATGAGAGGAAGAAGCACAAGTTTTCATTGTCCTGTGTAGGGCCAGGAGTTGGACTCAATGATCCTAATGGGTCTCTTCCAACTCAGCATATTCTATTTTCTATGATTCATAGTAATTCATAAGTCAAGAAGGCTCAGACTATTTCCAGTTTCCAAGATGGTGAGCTTTAATTTTAAGTTTGTATTTGATTCCCCACATCAAAGAAGAAGGTAGGTGCTCCACTAGAATCAGTCTCCTGCCTGCATCTTTTCCTGTTCTGTTGCCATACTTCAGATGTGATTGTGATTACCAAATAACCCTTAATCATCCCAAATACACTTCTGAAGGTTATGGCCTCTGTAAAGTCATAGCTTTCATGACAACAGAAGAGACAAGGGGGTCTGTTTTCAAGACTAAATAATACACTCAAAACCTGAGCAAGCCTTCTTTTTACCCAATTGAATCTATTTGTGTCTATAAAATAATTAGAGTGTCATGTGCAATTGCCCAGAAGAAATTCAGATTCTGCACCAGTGATACACATGGGAGTTATAATTTTTTTGCATGTGCGGTTTAAGCTGCTTTGCTGTATAATACTGACCTGAGGAATTTTCAAATGCATTGTTTCATCTGATTAGAACTGAAAATATTTTTGTTGATTTTACCCTGTGATTGGCAAACATGATTTGCATTCTGTAATGTGTAAGTCTTCAGAGATTCTGGAATTAGGTCCCAAATTTCAATTAGGCAGCAACAAGTAAATGAATGATTGGAATATCCTAAACTGGAATTATTCATCCAGGTTGCTGAAATCTGTGGCCTTATAGAGTTGACTGTATGGTCTGTATTTTCCCCAAACTGTGAAATTAGATTCCTTTTATGGATCCATCACAGTAGTATGGAGCCATTAGATACATCACCTTACACTTGTCAACCAGCCTTTCCTGTTCATTGGGACTGGAAAGCATATTAAGCAGACAATAATAGTACCCTTCAGGATGATTAGGTTGTTACATTTTCCAGCTAAATAATGTTCTTTGCTCCTGAATCCCACAAGCAGCAGAGGGTTTCTTTGAAACCCAGGTCCTCTTGCATAAGGTGTTGCCAGGGATGATTATTTCTCCTCTGCCATCAAGTTCTCTTCTCCAATTCTTCTGGTGGGGTACCTATCAAAGTCAGCACATATGCCAGGTCTTCAGACAGCATGCTTCATCTTGCAGTGCCAGTTCCTGGAAAGAGGCTGGAATGTGCTGGCAAGCTGCAGAGTCACAACACTGAGTGAAAAGAAAGTTGTTCAAACAACATCTAATGGACTTAATCCCCGCTTCCTGCCCTTTCAGGATAACAACTGAGTTTCAAAAGCAGTGCAAACTCATATACAATTCCTAGGAACAGTTTGACAAAGTTAAAACATCCATCAGACTGACACTGGTGGCAAATAAAAGTCTCTCAAGAGACTAGAAAGGTGAAAGACAAATTTATTTTCTGAGTGTTTCAATCTACCCAGTGACCTGCAGCCTGGCCATGGCCAGGCATGAGAAACACAGCATGCCCAGAGCAGTTCTGGACCTCGGCAGCCCCATTTCCTTGCTGTGTATGCCAAGGCTTGGGCAGCTCTGGTGCTGTTTTGGTGCCTTGCAGGGAAAATTGAATCTGTGTCCTATAGACGTTTAACTTCAGTGGGGACAAGCTCATGTCCAACTGTTTGCTGTTTTGAGTCAATAGGTTATTTCAGGGGTCAGTCTCAGGTTTATCATTCTTATGTTTACCTCTCCTGGTAGCTGCTCTTTTTATTTGGTTGCATCTCTATAAGAAAAAAACTTTGCAACTCAGACCCCAGTGAGATGAGTTCTCTGTTGCTTCTCTGGAGACTCTCTCCCAAGGTGGTGGTATCACTGACTGCAGGCCTCCTCCTGCTGTGATGCAAAGTCATGATCTGTTTTAAACGGGTCAGTTTTGTACTTGCCGGTTTTACGTCAAGCGATGCAATTATCATCTGAACCACTTTTATTCCCCCCTGTATCACATCTGCTTTATACTCTCTTTTTGTGGTGTTCAGAGAGTGTGAGGACATTAGCGTCAGGTAACTCTACGTAGCTTTTCCATCACATAACTTTCTGGCTGCCTTGACAAAAATACAACTACATAAACATGCCTGGTTTGGATCCCATTTGCAGACCTGGGGACTTACCACAGGATTTTCTGCTGTTCGTGACCATAACAGTGCCATATAAATCTTCTGAGGTGCCAGCAGGAGTTTGAACTTCTCCACTACCACGGGATTAGGTGTGTGTGCAAAAAATGAGCTGTGGGGTTTCTTGCCCTGTTGTCAGCTGTGCTTATTTTGCCAGTACTCCTCTTCTGGGCTGAGGCATCCTCCTCCTGTATCTCCGCTAACAGCTCCTAACGACACAAGTGGTGGCCCTGCAGCCACTTTTCCCATGCTCACTTGCTGTCGGCAAGATTCATGCTGAAAATGCCAACAAAGCAATTAATATGCTATTGTACAATCGTGCTATAATCATTTCTTTAGAAAATGTGCCTTTAATAAGTGCATTGCAAGAAATTCCCTTCTCTTCTGTGTTTAGCATAATAAGCCTTCAAGACAGCATTTTAAAAGAAGCAAAGCAGTCACTAAGCTCCTATTTCTGTGTTTATTTATCGAGCAATTTACGTTAAGCGGGGATATAATTAACTTCTTTGGATAAACACTAAGCAAACTTGGAGTGTTTTAAAAACATAATAGGGCACCCTGCAGTGGTTCTCCTTTTAAATATTTTATTCAAGAAAGACATTCTGGGATGCCACAGGTTCTCCTGTCTGACAGTGTTTAATTGCTGGTGTTCCTAGATCCTTTCTCAGCCTTGTCTGCTGGGAACCAGCTGCCCCAAGGAGTCATTAAGAAGCTTTATCTAGCAAAGGATGTGCTGCCAGATAGTTTGGCAAAACTGACACATTTAACTGTCTAATCAAAGTGAAGCAATTGGCCTTGACTCATTCAGGTCAGGAGGAGGATTAATGAGGTGGAGTCTGCAGCAGAGGTGCAAATACCAAGGGAGGGCTTGACTCTGGTGTTTTCAGGTGTGTGTGGATAGCACAGTGCAGCTCCAAGCCCCATTAAGCTGGTACTCCTGGACCTCCGTGCCTGATCCTGCAGAGTAAACCTCGGGTGTGGAGCTTATGTCTGGGATCCTGGCAAAGTTCTGCCCCTGCTCAGGTTGTTACAGATCATTTTCATAATGCTGACTCTAGAACTGTCTCCTTGTAACTCCTTTGGACTGTTCCAAGCTTCTAGATAAGAGTCAGAGTGTATCTATCCTCTCACCCCTGACACGTCCCTCCTTCTGGTAGAGTCCAGTCCTGAAAAACAGTGGTTGCTCCGTATTCTTCTGAGCAATTTGAAGATGCACAGAAGAATCCATCCCTTGGGACTTTCTGCAGCCTCTGCACTGCTATTCCTGCCCAGGAACACACAGTGGGAGGTCAGCAGAGTGGAGACCTCATTTGGCCATGGAAATCTAAGTTGGAGGTGGATCTTTACAGGTTGTCTCTTCATTCAGCAGAGACAGTATACTTGTGCTACCCAAAAAAAGCCTGCTTCTCTCTACTGGTCAGAAAGGGTACCTGATGCGTCCTCATTTAGGCTGACTGCTAACGCCAGCTATTAAGAAGCGTTTTCCTTCTTTGGTGGGCTGCAAAGAAGCTTTTACAAAGCCCTCTGAGCTGGTACCCCAGGAGATATTAGCTAATACTTTGGCAGCAATGCTGGTTGGAGCTGTGGACCCTCTCTGGTAGAGGGACAGCACAAACTCCTCAGTTTTAAAGGCTTATAAGAAGACACTGGAAGTTCTTTTCACCAGAAATAAAACAAGGGGAAATAAGAGACAGAAGCTGTATTTATGCGTCAGGCCTTTCCTCTTTCACCTCCACAGTGAACAGTTGGATGTTGCTTATTTTTGCAACAAACAAAATTCAGTAAACACCATCTGCTTCTGAAAAAATGAGCAACACTTGC
Source organism: Bombycilla garrulus (assembly GCA_013400315.1). Lineage (NCBI taxonomy): Eukaryota > Metazoa > Chordata > Aves > Passeriformes > Bombycillidae > Bombycilla > Bombycilla garrulus. The sequence continues at coordinate 479,477 of VXBU01004155.1, forward strand.
TAAAACAGAAACAACAATATGCATTAAAATACCTCTGAAACAACAGGTCCCATAAAAATATAACAAAGGCTGAGGTTCTGTTCAGTGCCAAAAGTGTTGGTAGGATTTTTGCATTATGTCTAAAATAGAACTGTACCTAACAGAATCCTAAAATAAACCAGAAAAGTAATTTTTTTTTTTCTAATGGAGTCCAAATCAGAAATTTAGCAAGTGCTTATCTGTTTTCACCATGAGGCATGTGGGGTGCCATAAGGGTTTACAACAGATAGAGTTTCATCTTTACTTCTATGTTATCATGAGCCCCTTTTTGCTTTACACAGAACTGATAGCCGTTCAATTTGATGGGCGAATTCCAAGCTGTCCTCTCAGATGTCACTTGTTCAGTGTTATCTTTCTGGGAATTATGAAAGTCAGTGGATACCCTGTTCTAATCCTTGCCCTAGTGAAAAAAATCACTAAATGAAGACCCTTGGAGCAGCTTCCTCACTTCATACTGGGAGTGTGACCTGATGCTCCTTTGCCTCTCGGAGCATGTCTCATGTAATCATCACTTCAGTGTCACAAAGAGAGACTCTAACAATTATGTAATCATAAGAATTGCTCTGCTGAGCATTGCATGGCTTTTCTCTGGTCCCCTCTTAAGTGGGCTGTGGAGAGGGACAGTTTTTCTGTGACATTGACATCAATATCACATTAAGGCTATGTGGGCATTGCTCACTTCTGAGGTCAGCCTCTGTGAGCATGTCATCTCCTGAACTATCCTCCACATGAAAGACCCTTAATGTGCCTCAAACTGCTTCAGGCCTCCATCCCTGTCGGACCAGCCAGATAAAAAGGTGCTCACGCAGGCTCTGATTTTGCAAGACCTTGACAAATTCGTAATGTTGTCTGTTGATATTGTACCTCATCCATACAGAGAAAAAGTCACCTCAATGAGGCAACCTAGGCCATGGACTCCTAAAAATCTCAGTAAAAGGACTAACAAAACCAAGATTGTGTTCATGGAAAACTACACAAGCTGTGGAGCAATGTGGGTAAAAGTGAGTTGGCCATGGTGTAGGTGTTTTAGCTAGCTTGGGCAGAAGAAATCCTTGCTGAGTAGATATGTTGAATAATGCAATAAGGAAGAGACACCATCCTTTCAGGCTCTCTGGGTACTGACAGGACATTAAGGGATAGTGCTTGAGTCTGTTCAGTACATTTTAGCTAGATTATCCTAATTACTCTGGATCAGCAGCAAAGCTGCTTAATTATACATTATCCTCCTGATCAACTGACCCCCTCTGGTCTTTAGAGACAAGTTTTTCTTCTGCACTATTGACAAAGATGTTAAACAGTAGTGGACAAAAATACATCTCAATGAACATTGTGTCATTTGTAATGATATTTTTTAGCCAGTTTTTAATGATAATGCTGAAAAGGTAGCATGATAGTTCCGTGTTATTCTGGTGTCTTAATCAAAGTTTCATACCAAGTGAAGTACACAGTAGAAGTCCCAACTCTATTACCTATATCAACCAAACCTGTAATCTTATCCAGAAAACAAATCAAGTTAGTTTGACAAGATCTATTTTCATAAACCCGTGTTGACTGGCATTAATTATATTTCCCTGCTTCCATTCTTCATTAATCAAATCCCTTATCAGCTGCTGCACTGTTTTGCCTGGATTTGATGTCAATCTGACAGGTCTATAATTACCTGGGTCATGCCATTTACCCTTTTTAAACAGTGGCACAATATTAGCTTTCCTCCCAGCTCCGGTGCTTCCTTGGTGTTTGGGAAATGAGGAACCAAAGAACTGCTTCAGTTTCTGTTAAAACTCTCAGAAATAATTTTCCTGGTTGGCTGATGTCTAGCTTTTGTGCTTGCTTTTTAATACCTCCATAAGCTGCTATTGCAGTGGAAGGCATGTCATAATCATCCCCTGATTTTGTTTACATCAGTAAATGAAATAAGAGTTCAGTATTGCAGTTTGGTGGGTTTTTTTTTCTAACTACACCAAAGGGCTTTATATTAAGCATGACTGCTTTTTCCTTTTTGCTGTTATTGGCATTTGTGTCCCTTCTAAAAATCAGTGGTGTAAAGCCATTGTTATGAGCTTTTGCTTTTGATATAGTTTAAGTCTTCCATTAAGGGAATTTACCTCAAAACCCTTTATGAGCTTCAGGTGAACAGACTTCCAAAGAGAATAGAATAGAAATTTGTTGGGTTGGATTGGGTTGGAAGGGACCTTAGATATGCCATAGACAGGGATGTTGCCTGCTAGATGAGGTTAGTCCGAGTCCCATTTGATCTGGCCTTGAACTCTTCCAGGGGGGGAACATCCACGGCTTGCCTGGGCAGCCTGTTCCAATGTTTCACCACTTCCAAGTAAAGAAATTAATCCTAACATCTAACCTAAACCTCTCCTCTTTTAATTTAGAATAATTTCCCCTTTTTCTATCACTATTTGCCCGTGTAAAATGTTGCTTACCATTTTTTAAATAAGATTCCTTGAAATACTGAAAGTACTGAAATTATTCACGATTTGACTAAGGATCTCAGTCTCATGAAGGTCAGCAAGTTTTCAGAGTCCTTCACAGCACTGGATGTTGCTGTCATGGCAAATGAACTGTTGTGTGATTCACAGAAGAGCCAGAGCATTCAGGCCTTTGGAGGATCAGCCCATGCTGGTTTCATTGTGCATCCTTTCCTGGGGGCAAAACAGTGGTAAGTGGGGGTAGATTGTGGACTGTACTGCTTCCTAACTGACCCAAGGACCAAATTGGTCTTTCCATGTAGTCCCTGTAGGATGTCCATTAGAAATATATTTATGACCTTCAAAAAAAAAACAAAAAAAGAAAGAAAGAGTGGCATGCAATAATTGGGTGGAAGAAACTCAGATATTAAAAAGGGGGAAAAAAATTTATTTTCTTGTCTCAATGGTGTGGGTGGCAGATGTGAGAAAACATAGCATGACTCTCTCCTCACATTCCTCCCATTTTGTTGAAAAATATTCAGTTTTGCTGTGTTTAAGTATTAAAAATGTCTGTTGGGAAAAGAAAGGAGAAGATAATGCTTTTTTGGACAGGTTCTTGCTGTAGATTTCCATTTCATGCTAGACTGCATAGAAGAAAGCAACCTGTGTGCATGAAAGGCTGTTGTGAGGAGTGGGCAGGGTGCTGGTATCAGGAAGGGGCAGCAAGTGCTCAGTATGCTATCAGATAAAGCAAGCTGTTTGGCATTAGTGTGTTAGCTTTGTCCAAGCTCCCAGCATCTCCAAAAGGCCAAAGCACACTCTTCATTTGTCACCCCAGCGCACCTTTTGTGTGAATAATTTCCCATTGGTATTACCCAGAGCTTGAAGTCGATAGCTGGACTAGCCTCTTTGCTTGTACTATTATTTCCAGCAAGCTTCATACATCTGCAGTAAATCCAGGAAGATTTGAAAGTGGGCTGAGGATTTATGAGTGACAGAATGAGCTGATAAGGCCTGAGTCCCAGAGAAACAAAGGCTTCCCATTTTGCCCTGACAAGACAGGCACTGCCTTGGAATTGATTTGATTTGATCAAGATTTTGCAGCTGACCCCAAAAGTTCATGCAAGTGAAGAATTAAGCCCCCAAGCTCTCTCTCACTCGCTAGTAAACCTTCATGTCAGAGCCAAGGATGAAAGTAACTGTTGTGAGTTTGGTTGCCTGTTTGTTTTTATAAAGCAGGATCATTGAGGGTTTTCCTGCTGACGCATTTTTGATGGGAAGAAACCAAAAAGTGTCTAATGACCCACAGCTCTGTGGACAGAGCATCTTGAAAGAAACTTTAGTTGCAAAGCCAGGCATCAAGCTACAATGCTATTGAACTTTAATACACTCTGAAAGGGTGAGACCTAATGAGGTAAAACATAATAACTTTCTGTAAATCCTTATTCTTGAACTTGTGCCTAACCAGGGAAGCATGAGACAGGGGTAGCATGAATCAGAATGCCTGCCTGATATTACAGAGCCAGACACTTTCTAAAGTCAGCAGAAAGTCTTTAGGAGGGTTTAGAAAGGTACAGGTCTACTTCCACTTCGGCAGAAGTGAAGACAAAGTATAAAAGGAAAGCATGACCAGCCTTGGCAGCTGGGCTAGCAAAGGAAAAACTGGTGGTAAATAATTAAAGCTGTCCAAAAGAATGGGGTCTTCAGAGAAACACATTTTTTCATAACAGATATCATTGTTTGTGCTACACAATATGGTAATGTGCAAGTTTTATCAAGGTGCTGTGAAATAGATTGCCCTGCCCATCTATGGGGCATGTGTGAGGGAAGCACACAGACTTTCTTCAGTTTCATCACATTTTACTGAGAATCTTCTCTTACCTGCACAATCTTTATTGAAGTGATTGTGCTTATGTATTTATTGCCCAGGGAGGCTGAGTTTGATGATGTGCAGTTGAATTTTCCCCCTCCTGGCCTCTCCCATTTCATGGCAGAGCTTTGGGAATGGTGGACTGGTGGTCCCTTGCTGTTACAATGGCATTCACACCCTTATTTTCAAAGACTAGGTAACATTTGTGTAACCTAGTGAGAGATATCCAATATATTAGGATTTCTATGTTTATATGTATGTGTGAGAGAAAGAAGGAGCGGGGAGAAGAGTGGAGAAACGAGTTTCAGATCAAAGTCTGAATCTTTAATTTATATGGTGTATTTCTTTTTAAGGGGGAATAAAGTGAATTATTTACAATGCCTCATGGATTCCACATGTGAAAGTTACAGGACTGCCTGTTGGAGATGCCTGTAAAATGAGGCGCCCTTTGGACCGCCTTAACCTAGAAAAGAGGTCTACTCCTTCATATAAAGTGTTGCTGTGTGCCTCAATTTACTTTTACTTGTTTAACATGGGAGTACACATTTTACAGACTCTTGAACCTATTCTGTGCTTTTATCTGCCAGTGGTTGTGTGTTAAATCTATCTCTGCCCACAGTTCATGCCAAACTCTGAAAGCCTGTAAAAGTGTTGGACAGCCCCATTTGGAAAGCATTTTTGATTGAATGTATTGTCATATTTTTCTTGCAATAAGGTACATAAAAAGGATTTATTTTGGTTGAAGGCATGAAATTTTAAAGTCATTCAAATGCAGATAAGAAAGGAGTCCCTTTGCATTTACCAAATATTGCTGGAATTTAAAAGGAGCTGATTTTTTGGAAAGAGAGGTGTGTGCCTGTGCATATACTTTTGACATACATTTTATATATGTTTTTTAGTTTATATATTTTACACAATGTTAGTCTGACCCCTGGTTTCATATGAAATGATTGGCTCTGAAAAGCAGGTGTGTTAATTCAGAATTATTGCTAGGACCCTGAAGGTTTGTGTTCCCAGCCCTGATATTTTAGTGGCCAAATCCCAACCAAAGTTAGTTTCTACTCCAGCAAAGTTTCTTCAGCTTCTTGTGAGTAGTATACTGTTTTTGGAATTTAATTGTGTCCTTGGTTATTACTTCCCTTGAAGTTTCCTTTCTAGCTGTCTATAAACATCTATGATTGCCCAGTCAACAGCATTACTTAATTGGCTGAAGATCCTAATCCAGCTTTCCTGAAAGGAAAAGCATCCTGGACACAGTTGCCAATTATTCCATTATCTCAATTGACAGCCTGGCGTACTTTGATGTCCTTCAAAGCTCTGACACAGATATCTCATGGGAGACCATTGTTTCCAGTTAAAGCACAGTGCTGAAGAGCAGTGATTTCTGTGTCTGCTACCCCTGTGTTCTCTGGCTTTGGAAATGCTACCTAATCTTTTGGTTTCTCTGTGTGTAAAATGGGAAAAAATGAGTTATTCAGGGATGGTTAAGAGGGTTAATCTTTTGATGTTCATAAAATGTTACAAGATCTTCTTTATAGTTTTAAGAACAGACAACAAATGTAATAAGAAAAAAAACTAAATGGAAGTTATGGAGCTGGGTAGGAATAGAGGTTGGTACAGATTTCATTATATGGATACCTCAGTTCTTCTCTTGTTTTGAAATGTTTTGAAATGACAAGGCTAAAGTTTCCTGAATAGTTTGACTTCTACCCTCCTTCTTGCATCATGATGTGGCCTTTAAGCATGTAATACTGTATTAGTTTCCATAATTTCCTGGCCTTTAAATACTTAAGACTTTTCAATTTTAATATTCTTTTAATATGAGAAGCTTACTGCAAGTAGGAGAGCTTTAGTTTACAGAAGCAAAGTAAGCCTTCTTCCCCTCCTCAGGAATGAGGCCTGCTGCCAAATCTGATGTGGCCCATGAGCTCTGCACGGCCACAAGATCCCCATGCAAGTGTCCCCCACTCCTGGGTGTTCCCCTGAGTGTGTCTGGAACACTCCTGTATTTGCCTGGCCTTTTCCTTCACTGCCCTTGTTCATAACCACTGGCTGGGCCCTTTTCTCTGCAAACGTATGACTCTTCATGGGTTGTGCCCTGTGCACCCTGAGAAGTACGCAGGAGTTCAGAGAGGAGATATGCAGGCACAACTTTGTGCATAGAGTAAATGCTACAAGTGGTAGTCAGCTTGGAAACAAAGAACCAAACACTAATTTTCCTGTTCTTTGCACTGGTAATAAAACTTGTTTTTCTCTCAAGTGCCTTTTTGAGCTATGATCTTAGAAATGTTGGGCTAAAAGTTGTTCTAGTACCAGTTACTTCTTTTTTCTTTGAAGGGATTAAATTTAAGTTTTGCAACCCTCTTTGAAATATTTTTTTAGAATTATTTCTGGTTTCAATAAAAACAACCTTTTTAATTGTGTGAAAGTACATTATTCTGCCTGTATCTGAGGAACTAATGGCCTTGCTACAGTGTCTCTGCAAAGCTGGAATACTTACCTGCTTTGGAGTCAAGACTTGGGCTTGTCTTGTGCAGGGGCAGGAGATGGATTGGATGATCTCTGTGGATCCCTTTCAAATCAGGATATTCTATGGTTCCATGACTTCACATTTGGTACAGGGTGACAAATTAGCCCAGCCTGAGGGGTGCAAACTCTATCCTCTTGTCTGTTCATGATGCTGTTTCAGTACAGACATGCTCAGATGGATTTACTTAGAGTTTGGCAGCTGGTTTTTCTTAGGCTTTCCTCCTCGGTGCAAACTGTGTAACTACAGAGTGAGGGCCTGAGCATGACTTTGCATGCAGTCGCTCTGGGCTCCCTCCCTGGTAAAGGCAGTGAGAGGAGACAGAGCCTGATTGTCTGGGAGGGCAGAAGAGTGTTCCTGGCTATAGAGTGCTGAGCAAAAGCAGGAAAAATATGGCAGACCCAAAAGTGGGTCTGTCCAAGCCCAAAGACCTCTAGCAGCATTTTAGGGTATATATTATGCGAAGTACAATGCACATGGGGCCCAGTTCCCCCTGACCTGAGTCTCTGTGACTCCTACTGGGGGCACTGCAAGCAAGCTTATGTTGAAAGCTATGGAGCTGTTTTTAAATGGTTCTTTACAGCAGAGAATAATTAATTAAACAGGTGGTTCCATGAGCGGTGCTACTAATGATGGCTGCTTTCCAGGATTTCTCTCTCGTGTGGCTATCCAGGCTGTAACAAAGGTTGAGCTCATGCTGAGGTCTTTCCCTCAATGAGGGAATTAATAGGGCCTCCCTCCCTCCCTCTACTCTGCTGCCTATTTTCATGAAACTTGTAGGTACTTAATTCCTGTCAGCTCTCTACACCTCTGTCTCACTTGGTCAAAACTGATCAACGATTTTAAAACTGACTGGGGATGGGGAGAATAAACAAAGAGAGAGAAACAGATGCATGAGGAACATGGCTGGAGAAAATTCGTTTCCTAAAGTCAAAATTGTTGCCCAAGATCGGAATAGAAAAGTGCTCTTTGTTTGCCCCTTTGGCCATACTAGAGGAAAAGAATAAGTAAGAGGAGATCAATGGTGCTGGTGAGGCTGTCCTTGCAGTTTTGGTGTCAATGTTTTAAAAAGGGGACAAGAATCACTGAAAAATCTTTTCAGGAATGGTAAAAATGTCTGACAGAAATACTTCATTTAATTTCCTCTGAGTATAATCTTTACTACAGCATATAAATAATTTTACAGGGAGGATATACTATATAAAGTGTTCTTCAACCTTGCAAAAACTGATTTTGTTGAGATTTAAAACGATTTCAAGTGTCATGTAAGCCAAACACTGGTTTTAGAAATAATGAATTGTACATCCACATGGGATTCCCCATATTCTGCCAGCTTCTGATGAAAACATGGAAGTTTTCCTGAAAGCTGTGCTTTGTCTAGGTACAAATAACTGCACCAGTTACACAGGAATATATAATGTCCTTTGGCATTTGTGATCACTAAAGCAGAGTAGATGGGTTAAGAACCTAATCTGACCTTAAAAGTTGCTTAGATAAGAACTGAAGCTTTCTTTCCTGATCCTCCATTTCTAGGAGAGATATGACCCTCCATCTTTCCCTTCCTGAAATTGTTACAGGGCTATTTGGTTAACCACTCAGTTATAGGGGAAGTTGCAATGTTATGAAATACTTGATGAGAAGAAACATGAAGGTTTTATTATGAGTGAAACGACAGATTTTCTTTCATGGTTTGCTGTTTTCCAGAATCACCAGAGGGCGCCAATGCAGATCTTCCCAGAAGTGATGCTTACCAGAGGGTTGGAATATTGACATCTCCCAAGCCCATATCGGTGTGCAAACAAAAAAAGGGCAACTTTTGAAAATGTTTGTGGTGAAAACAGGTGTTAGATCCTGGAGAAGTGCTCAATACTAAGCACAGTACAAATCTTTTCTGGAACCTATGCCATTAGTTCAGTGGTTGTCTTTGACTTAAATATTTATTGGATGCTGACAGTAAGATAGACCCAAGCAAAACCAGTTTGGCCAGAAATTAGTTTTCTCATTCCTTTTAGCATCATAGTTAAATTTGGAATTAGGAAGAATACCATGCGATAACAGCAGTCTTGGAGCATCTGTCAATTCGTGCTTGAAATAGAAATCTCTGATGCTGTTTTGACATGGAAAGCCAAGACATTTTTATTGTTTTTACACATGGATTTGGTTCATCTGGAGTATATAGGATAAGAAACAATGGCATTCAGGCATCTTTATTTGTCATTTTGTACCCTTTAGTGCACAGCAATAAACAAACAATAACATTCCCTCCCAATAGGAACCTTTCTTGCACATGCCCCAAAACACAACCTGAAGACACATGTACTCTTCTAAAAAGAAACAAGAGATTTATGTTTCCAGCTTGTTTGGATACCAGCCAGAATACCACATTGCCACCACATTGTGGATCACTCCTTCTGTCTTTACAGTAAAATAATTTTACTGATAATGATAATAATTCCAATTTTTTTTGTGGCACAATTTTGCAAATTATTGTCTCTGTTTTCCAGTTCTCATTCTAAATGAACAAGAAATTGGAAGAGCTGAGACCCAACACTTTTCCCCCATCAGGTCATGAATTCCCTGGTGGTTTTCCTTGATGTGAAGGTAGGGTTTCTTTCCTCTGAATGTGGTGATGAGGTGATAGAAATATCAGTGTAGGGACACAGAGAAAGAGGTTGGAAAGGAGCTAATACGTATTAGGAGGAGTTTGAATGCAGAGGTGATGTAGCTGGTACCATCCATAGAACTCACAAGCTCAGGCTGTGTTTGTGGCATGACCTGACTTTCCCCTCCAATTTTCTCATCCTATTCTCAGCAGTTTTTCATGCTGTGTTAGGTGTGAGAAAGCAAGGCCAGCTTCATACATTGTCTTCTTGGATGACAGGCCTGGAAACAAGCAAAAATACTTGAGGATTGGGAATCCCATATGGTGTTTTTTAATGGTTTAATATATCCTACATGATTTCAATAACAGAGAAAAATAGGAAAAGGTGTGTCTTTTCTGTGATATGAAAGACAAAAGTTTTTTTTGTATACCTGTCTCTTCTGACAGGAACTAACCAAAGGAATTTAATTTCTAGTCGTATCTTTGGGAGAAACTATAGAAGATGCTGCTCTGTAGCTCTCGAGTCTGAAGCAGTTCTTTTCTTTAACATTTAAAACAAATAACAACAAGCCCTTGCCACACTCCCAGACCACTGCCTGACCAGTATGGAGCTCTTATGCTTTGTACATGTTAAACATCTCCTATTCACAACTAACTTTGACTTTGTGCCCTGGGCCAGGTGAAAAGACTTTTCCAAATAAGAAAGAGAACAAGGAAAAAAGATATAATAACAACAGAAAAACCTACAACAAAAACAACCAAAACACAAGAAGCAAACCATAAATTTAAATTTCTGCAGGGGGGAAGTGTCTGTGGCCAGTGTTGCTGTGCATCTAAAAATAGTTCTCTTTATGGCAATTCACAAAAATTCTTAAGGAAAGGAGTGGAAAGCAGTTCTTTTATAGGCTATTTTATCCCTTTTTTGTCCACTCTTGCAGTCGACTTTTTGGCAAAATACTGCATCTTCAGCCAGGAGAAGTTGGCGATGCACAAAAGGGCTTTTGAAGCAGTAAGTGTAAATTCAGACTTCTTTTCTTTTTCTTTCTTCCTTTTTCTTTTCCTCTCCCTCTCCTCCTGTGTCTGTAGACAGCTAAGCAGAAATAATAAGCACCATTGCTTGCAGTACACGTCCCATGAATTACGCTGACATCAAATGTAACTTTAGAATGGAGGCACGCTTTATTCTTTTCGACGAACTGTTCCCCTATCCATTCTTTATTTACATGTCGTGAGCCTAAGCGCTGCACAGCCAGTCAGAACACACACAGAAGAGGGGGGAGAAAAAAGGAGGCCATTAAACAAATTAAAAGGGATGGGGATGACTAATACAGTACTCTTGGAATCTGCAATTTGATTAGTCTGAGTTTAATACACAAAAGCAGCGCCGAAGCAGGAGGGGAGTCGAAGTGCTCTTTAATAACCTTCTACAATTAAATTATGGTGATGAATTTAACTATTCTGTGCTTCTAAAGGGGTCTTATTATCTGATTGACTCTGAAAGAAAGTCAGTATTTAACCAGGGCTCTTGAGTCCAGCTATTGGAAGTCATACAGTAGTTTTATGCATTAACAACTATTTTTTTTGTTGTTGCATGCCTCTTCCCATTTGAATTCATCTGTGATTTGAGAAAGATGGCTCTAAGGGCTATTCCCACTGCTTTTGATAGGAGTGTATGCTGGCCCTTTTACTGAACTGCCCAGAGAGTTAAAATGAGATTGATGTGGTTGGATTTGTCTTTTGTTCCGTGTTTTTGCTTGTAATTTTTAATTTTCACTTAAAATTTTAGACAACTTCCCTCTGCTGGTCTTCTCTGTTGTCTAACAATGCATCATTCAAATGTATACTGAGTGTAAAGCATGCAGGGATCTTTGAAATAGACTTTTGCCATTAAGTGGCAGGATTATCATTCCACAGTTTATCCTGACTTGTGTTTTTTTCTCTGTCCTTTCTCTTACATGCTTTTTATATGCTGAGGGTGAAGACGTTGCATGTAAAAAATATTAGTAGAGAGGGGAATTGAATGCATTCCGTAAACTGGTATATTTCTTTTTTACTAGTAAGTATATATCTTGCAGCTCTTTGATCTTTGACGGGGGGAGAGAGAGAAAGAAAGGGACAGAGATAATTACCCTGATGGCAAAATCAGAGAGCTGATTTTATTCAAAGTAGAGGGGTATGATGGAGGCAGAATCTAAATTTTCCTGCTTTTACTTTGATGGCCAAAATGATGGAGCTACTTTGCAAATTTTGATCTGAATATTTGGAGAGGATCTAGGCTGAGGGGATGAAAAGAGAGAATTATGCAGAGTGCTGACTATTCAGCTAGGGCCTTATTCTGATACTTATTTTCATGCTAAGTTGTATCTTTCTCTGCCAGTAGTTTCACTGAAAAATAAAAAAAAAAAGAAAAAGAGAAAGATACTATTTCTGGTGCTAAAATGCTGTGCTATTTGAATGAGGTTGCTATGTCTAGCACTCATTTAGTTCTTGCCCTGAGTGCCTGAGCAGGGCTTGGTGCCTCAGCTCCATCCATGGCAGCTGATGGCTCTGGAAGGGCCCTGGCATGGCTGAAGGGCAGCACTGCACCACGGCCTGCACAACACCGAGTGTGGGGCTGGGCTTCTGGGTCTTCATTCAGCCCTTGCGCAGCTGTTGGCTCTGGTGAGCGAGGCCGGAGTGGAATGTGGAGCCCTGCTGCTGTGCAGAGGAGGGAAGGATCTCTCCCCATCTCACCCCGTGTGCACCACCGTGTCCCCTTCTCCCTGGCAGGTGACAAACAGGTGGTCCAAGGGGCTGCTTGCCCTCCTTTTGTGGCATTTTGCAGACAGACACACAAAAAAGTAGGAGAGCAAAGTATTATGGTTCACAGCTGTAGGATAGCTTGCCATGGGTAGCGAAGGAGAACACAGCAGTAAGTGAAAAGTGTGGGCTACGTCTCTGACAGCCCAGTGCTGGGTGCTCTGAATGTCTTGGAGGGGGTTGAAAATTGCTATAATTTATGTTAGCTGCCCCCAGGAAATGTGAAAGCATCTGAAGGTGGTCACTACAGCAAAGAAGAGACAAGGCTGTATCTCATCCTTCCTGACAGCACTGCCCGCACACCCTGGGGAGAGAGTGTGGGTGCCTGTGCTGTGCTGCTGGCAGGACAATTCCCTGCATTCCCTATGCCAAAGGAGCTTGTTCACTCTGAGGCTCCTCTGGTCATCCTGGATACTGCATGGTGAGTCTGTGTGCTCAGGTGCCCCCCTCCTTGCTCTGCTCTTGGTTCTTGAGCTACTTAACTGTTTTGAGGCATGTTTCTGGACAATGGAGGTCTCTACACCTCTATTAATATCAATGGAACTTATGCATTTAGAGGCTCTGCTATAAATTTTTAGGCGTGTTTTTTTACCCATGATCTATCTTTACCTCTGTGGAGAGTCAATTAAGACTAAATATTTTAGACCAAGGGCACTGGAGAAAAATTATATAAATATTTTGATATTGCAGTTTATTGTTTTGTCTTAACAGTAAAATCCTTCTTCTTGCTTATTAAATCATGGTAGAAACTTCCTCATGAGCCAATAATGACAGGCAAATATGATGTCAGTTTTTAACAAGATGCCAGCCAGGGGTTTAAGAGAGCTGATTTTTATCAGGAGCTTTTATACTACTTGAGTAGTAAAAAAATACATTGTGAGTTACGTCCATGGCTAATACATGGTAAAAAGGGCAGCACACTGCATGAAACCTGGGGATGCTGGGCTGAGGAGCTCTTCCTTTTAACAAGATTGTGCTCCCAAATTAACTTGTTCCTATGCTAAGCATAGCAGAAACAGTGCTGCTGCTAAGCAGAACAATTGCTTTCCCTTTGTAGTCTGCCTGCTGGTTTGTTCAGGCCTGCTTTGTGCTCAGCCTTGGCTGGATCTGGGACGGTGGTTCAGTAACTGTGAAGCTCTGTGTTTAGATTCTAGCCAAATCAGTGACACACAAAATCAGGGCAGGCAGTGAATCCACAATGTGCCAGGTTTAGGAAATCAGTGCTCTGCCTAGATGAGCCAATATCCTGTATTTATTTTGCTGTTTTCTGTACCATTTCTCTTGCATCTGGGTGTTTAATACATATTTCCAACCAGCAACACATCAGCCTTAAATTAAATTCCCTACTATGAATATCAAAAAACAGGCCCTTCTTTCTCTGTGCTGTTCCAGCTTGCAGCAGTCACCAAGTACAAGACCACACTCCCCCCAAGCCTCCTCCCTCTCTCCTCCCTCCCTCCCTAAAAGCAATTTTAAACTGCTTGACTGAATGCAGTATTTGAATGAGGATTTCAGATATGGGCTCAGGCTTTCTCTTTAGCTCACTGTGAGAGAACAGTGCAGAGAAAAGGGTCCATTGCAGTGAGCACACTGACTGTAATTAACTTCAGTATTCACCAGGTAAAGCACCAGAGAATTAATTAGGCATACCTAAAATGAACTAGTAGTACTAATAATAAAAAAATAAAAAAATATTTAAAACAGAGATAGTTTACCAAAATGATAAATGGGGGCTTCTATCTCCTTCCCCTTAGCCAGCTGTGGTGAAGTCCCAATGCCAGGAATATGCAGTGCAGAGAAGAAGCAAGCAGGGAAACAAGGCACAAATGTTGTAGTGAAAAGACAAGTGAGGAGGAAAAGGTTGGCTTCCTTAGGTATCCCCTGTTCCCCAGTCTGCTGCCAGCCCAGGGTTGTGCTGAGCATTGCTGTGTTCATTGCACAAATAAGAGCTTGGATCTGGCCCTTGCTCTCCCTATCATATAGTCTCTTTTGTGAGTTGCTCAAGCTCCATCTAGAAGATGTCATTCCTGTACCCTCTGCACTGATTAGCAGGCTTTTCAAGATGCAGAGTGCTTTGGTGTTAAGAAATCTGTGTCTAATTTCCAAAAGACATTTGTTTTCATGCTAACACTAATTTCCAAAAGAGATTTGTTTTCATGCTAACACTACCAGCATTTTTAGCTTGTTCCTTTTTCCGCCTGCTTACCTTGGAGATATTTAGTGAGGCAGTTGTGCTCCAGCTCAGCTGTGGTATTGCCAGGCTGACCAAAGCAGGCCCTGTCAGTCTCCCTTGTGCTCCTCTTGTTGCCCTGAACCTGCTTCAGGTTGATTCTCTCCTCCTGCATCTGGGCACAGCAAGGGCAGGAGAGTTGGGATCAAGGGTGAGGCAGGGCAGCGGGATGAGCAGGGCAGTGGGCTCCCAGCCCCACAGTGCTGAAGAGAGGAGAGCAGGGCACATCCACTGGCAGTCACCAGGGTCAAATGCAGCCTAAAGGCTTTACACACATCCATAGCATTGAGGCAGGTCTGAGGTCAAGCCGAGAAGTCAGACCACAGGTCAGGGTCAACAATGTCACTCATGTGAGGTCCAAGGGCAAGTGTGGGAGCTGAAACACAGCTCCTGAGCTCCCGCTCGAGTCCCCAGTGAGGCTCCATGCTGTCCAGTCAGCCAGGTTGGCCAGTGATGCCACATCAGGCTGATCCTGCAGCTCAGCTCCTGGAGCAGGGGAGTGGCAGCAGAGGCTTTTGGTGTGATCATAGAGGGCTCTGTGGCAGTCTGGAAGGGGGCAAGTAGACCTCCAGCCATTAGCGCAAAAAAAGTCTTTCCATTGGTAATTTTATACTGGAAGTACCCTCCTCAACACACCTTACATCACATTTCTCACATCATAATTCTAGTTCAAAGTTCTCTCTTGCTTGGCCAACCTCACATGAACTTCCATCTCCTCTGTCATTTGTCACACATCCCTGTATAACAGCAGAAAATCCTGTCCTTAATCCTGAGTTATGAGCCTTTGGACATTGACCTGAACTTTGGCCCTCCAGTCCTCCCTAACTTCAAATTCTATGAGAGACTCTGATTCTTCTCTTTTTAACAGTTTTGCTAATTGAACAGCTGCTTCTCCTGCTAGGGATTTGCTTGCCTGAGCTTAGTGCTTCTGGTCAGAAAGAGGAATGATTGATTCATCCTGTAAATATTATTGAATTTGACAGATCTGTGACTCACTAAGGCACAGAGATCCTTCTTCTGTTTCTCTCTATTTCATTCTATGCCCTTCCTCTCTCTTGCTCACTCAACATGTCATTTTAAGTATAGAATAGTTATTATTGTAGGAGTTACCTTCAGTTTAGAATATCGAGTCTGGAATTGCATTTAGATTTTGATATGTGTAATTTGGGCTGTGTTTTTTGGAATGTGTGCTGCTTAGTGAGAGTTCTCTCTCTTACGTCATGCTGGAGACGCTTTACTGGGTTGTGCTTTGCATAATGGAGGTGTTTTGGCCTGGCTGCAGAGGTAGAAGACCTTCTGTAGATCTGCAAACAAAATCACAAATGGATATAAGAGAACAAGTTTTCCTTTCAAGAAAATAAGGTTTGTCCTAAAATTTCAGTTGTCTGTGGCATGGATCATTGCTATGGAAGATTTTCATCTGGTGGGTTGCAAGTTTTAAATCAAATGGAACTCTTAAGGTGTGAACATTTGCTTCCATGTTTCTGATCCTTTGAAAGCTTTGGGTGAGATGAAGTTGGACAATGAAATTTTTTTCAGGTAAGGTGCCACTGTAAATCTGCTGGAATCTTCACTTTATTGGGAACCCATGCACGTTGTGGAAATACTTGGTTTCGTAGGTTAAATGTTTGTGCAATCTGACAAAATTAATGTTGTTGTATATCCCATAAATTGTGAAAGATCTGTATTTGTGTGTGTGTCTGAAGGAGAGAGAAGTTGTATACATAAAACTAAAACCAGCAATACGTCAACACTTCACCTTCCCCTGTCCCCCAGCACTACCAACCCATAACATGTTTACCAGTCTTCTGGAACAGAAGACTCCATTTCAAGATGTTTGAGTGTTAGGAGCTGGCAAGTTGATCTCTAGTGGTGTCCTAGGTCCACTTTACTCTCTTTCCACAATCTTTTGCAGAAAACAGTGTTTCCCAAGACAGTGAAAGGTGGTTTAATGACTGGATAGGAAGAAGGGACTATGTTTTATAGCCACTCATATATATCAGTTTTCACATAGATAACTGAGCTTAGTCAAGCACACTTCCAAACAACCAGATCTTTGTGGCAGAGGGTAACAAGAGCTTTAGTCCTTAATGTGCTGCCTGGCCCAGGCTATCTGTGCAAATACCCTGTGGTGCTGCCAGTGTCAGTACGACCTATGTCAGCCTGTGATCTGAGGGCTGTTTGCACAAGTTTGTCTAGCTGCAGAGGGCATTTCTGCACAGTTTGCTTCTCTTTCAAAGTCTCTAGGAGGAATGTCCTTGTGTTAATGGCCCCTCCTTTGGAGCCCTGCCTTGTTCACTGCAAGTCTGGCAGGGATATGGAGAGCATGCAGTGTCCCATGGGGGCACTGAGTGGTCCCCCAGCCACCTGCTGGTGTGGGGTGGTCCTGCTTTGCTTGCCTTTAGTTCTGCTGAATGGAAAGCTCTGGAGAAATTTGGCTTCTCATCTTTTTGAGGTGAAAACTTACTGGAGCAGAGGGTCACCTATGCTAGGCATCAGACTGGCTGTAATGTGTGCTTTCTGCTGTTGCTCCACTCTTATTACATAATGAATTCATTAGTGAAGGGTTGAGATATGAATGTTTAGTGAGAACCTGAGATCATTACCTGTGAGCAATTAGGGCATCTTTTCCTTTCTGCTGTTGTACTTTCTCTGTTTAGAGTTTGTGAAATGCACCGGTATTAGCCATCAAAATATTTATTGACTTCAACACAAAGAGATAATGGCTGTGTACGGAGTTTCTCAAAGGAGTGGATGAAAGATATGATATGGTGGGATGTAACAGCTCTTCATTGTTGATTTTCAGTACTGAGCTAAAAGTGAAAACTGCTACCTGGAAAGATGCTGAATGGGGACAAAGATCAATAGTCTGGTTACCCTGCAAAAACTCCCCAAGATACAAATTCCCAGTTTGCTTGATGGCAGAGCAGTATATTTCCATATACTTCCATATATAACTTGCCTTTTTTTTTTTCCCCTCATATATTACATTATTCTGTACCCAAACTAAAGTGAGCTTTAGTAGTCAGAGATAATCTTCAAAATAGGAAGTCAACTCCATGATGTTTACTTCATGGACACCTTTAAAACTGAAAATGGACTCTTAGCATATATAAGTAAAATTGAATGGGAGTGACTTTACTCTGGATGGGATCTTGAAAATCCTTTCCATGTCCTGACAATCTCACTCTCATGTATGATGAAGAGTCCTGTGTTGCTGGAGATGGGAATCCCTGCTTATCCCTGCAACAATTCACTGTTCCCCAGTGATTCTCCCCTGACACCTTGACACATCTGTACTCTGATGCTGCTTCTTCTATTTGTATAAAACAAACAAAAAAACCTCCTTGTTGCTAAGCTACCAACCTCTGCAAGATAAACTTTAAGCAAAAGTTGCAACCTGCTGCTTAGCAAAGCTCTGGTTTTGAAACTCCATCACCTCAACACTTTCTTCCTGCTGCCTCTGAACACTTCCCCCTGAAAATATCTATCACTGCCTGAACAAGCCTGTTCACCCCACTGGCTGCCTTTGGGGCTGCCTGCTGAGGGTGGGCTGCAGAGCAGGCAGCATGGAGTCCAGATAGTTCACTGTGTTCACCTCCCTCCCTCCTGCCTCTCTTCTTGCTGCCTTTCACTCCCCTTGGAGGGGAGGCACAAAAGGAAACTCCATTTTCAAGACCGTTTGGTTTGCATCAGGCCGAAATGTGTTTTCGACTGAACAATCACTTTCTGTGCAGACAGTGACAGCTCAATTGGTCCAAGGAGGGGGGTGGGAGGGGTGCTAAGGTTTTCTTTCACTTCTTGTAGTGTTAGACCATGTCAAATGAGACTGTTGAAACAACACCCGTTTTGTTTATCTTGTGGCCTGGTCTGGGGTGGGAAATATTAGGACAGCAGCAAAGTGTTTGCATCTCTCCAGAGCTGGAGAACACCTCCCACACAGCTTCTGCCCTTTTCATCATTCACTGGGGACTTGAAGGGCACCTTTCTCTTGGCAAAAGCTCCCCTGGGTTCCAGGGTTTTTGTCTTGGACTATCTCTTGGGCATCTGAACAGATGAAAGGCATACTTAAAGAACTTGGCTAAGCTCTCACCGTTACTTGGGACATAAAGTTGATTGAAGTAGGATGCTTAAGTTTCACGTTATGCCTGATACAGCTTTTTCACTTGATTCTTCCTTTCTATGGCTCATTTCCTGAATGCTATTACTTCTTTTTCCATTTGATAGAACTGCAAGTATAAACCAGGGCAGCTGGTGAACTTGAGAGCAGGGGAGGGAATCCACAAGTTTGTGGTTATAAGAAGCATGGAATGCCTCCATATTTGCTCTCTCTCCCCATAAAACACAAATTCTCTTTTTTGCCCAATGTCAGAATTACAACTTCAGCTATTATGTCCTTTTCCTAGAAAAGATATTCCTGATTTGTAACCAAGACCTACTCTAGCATGGAATAGGTATTGTTTGGGTTTTCTAAACTGCCATTACTAATTATTTTTGGAGGTTCTTGGCATCATCAGAAGCTGATAAAAGTCTCTAAGAGATCAGTCCTCTCACTGTTTAAGCTCTTCTCCAGAAAAGTCTTTCTGTCTATCACTTCAATGAGAAAGCATTGATCTTGCTTCTGCTCTAACTCCTGGAGACAGTAAACAGAAGATTGAGCACAAACTTGTAGGAGAGCTCACAATCCTACACCCTTGAAGGCACACAGTTTGTGGTGATTGGGAATAGGGCTCTGGCTGAGCCTAATCCCTAATGGGCTACAACTGTGTAAGATGGGTGAACAGTATTGAAGGCTATGAAACATGGAATGCTGAGGTGTACTGACCAATCCCAGAAGGGGAGAGAGAGCACACAGGTGGAAGGCATGTAAGATGAATGGTATAAAAGGTTATACTGGAAAACAATAAAGTGCTGATCCTTGAAGCTACTCATGGTGTCAGTCGTACGTCCTCCTTCGTCTGGTGACCCTGACGTGATCCTGAGGTGATTCATGTAGATGACTGCAGACCTAAGAGCAGTAAGACAGTGGAGACCAGGTGGACTGAGAGCCTGAACCAGATGAGTTCTAGATAAACACATCAACCCCAGGTGAGTGGCGGGAACTTAGGAATGGGGCTCAGATATTGGCAAAAGAAGAGACCATCTTGGACCTCCTGCTGTGAATTCTACAGAGGGAAGGTAAAAGGTGTGAGGAACGGGTGCCATGCATTTTGTTCATTTGGTGTAGAAATAAACGATGGTGCTTGTTAATACCCCATAAGTATAAAAACTTTGATGATATGTATGCTGGTTTGAGCAATGAATCAAGGTCAGTACACAGATGCATTCCAGAATTAGTGGAACCTACACAAAAGATACTTGTATCATGTTTGCTATTTCTTCTGCAAGGGCCCTGTAGCAGGATGGTAGACATGACATTTATTTAAAAGGAAAGGGGGAATTGTGGGAACACAGTTTCTGGTGATTGGGAATGGGACTGCAGCTGAGCCTCCTCCCTAATAGGCTACAACTGTGTAGGACAGGTGAACAGTACTGAAGGCTATGGGACATGGAGTGCTGAGGTGTACTGACCAATCCCAGCAGGGGAGAGAGGGCACACTCGTGGAATGCAAGTAAGGTGAATGGTATAAAAGGTTGTACTGAAGAACGATGAAGTGCTGATTCTTGAAGCCACTCATGGTGTCAGTCTATGAGTGATGTCCTCCTTTGCGCCCTTTCCTATGTGGGCTGTTGAGTCTGAAGAGGGAATGTTTTAAAATCATTCTTTGAGGAACATGTATTTTCAGTAGGCCAGTCTGACTAAGACAGACGATACTGATAAAACTTCAAGTGTAATAAGAGAACAATATGATGAGATTTTTCTCCACTGATCACATTTACTTATCTTAATTCATGTAAACCTCACCTCAAAGTAGATGTGTAAGGATCTACTGTCTAGAGGGAGCCAACCAAGCTGTGTGGTGAGGCAAGGCAGGCCCAGATACTCAGCAGCTGTGTTAGAAGGTGCACAGTCTAATGTGTTCTGTGGAGGATGGTGTGTGTGGACTCAGCAGCAGCACTGCAGATAAGTTGTTTCCAAACCCATGCTAGTTGTAGACTGTGGGGCACTGAAACGTGGGTATAGCTGCTCAGGGCTCCAGCAGCTGCAGAATCTCTGCCCTGTCCTCCAGTTCATGATGCAGACATCTCCCATGTGACTTGGGTCTTTCAAATCTAGTAAATGTGCTATAGATTATGGTAGGGACTTTTCCAGTCAAAAGCCAGATTCTCTTTATAATTAGCGAGGTAAGTACTGAAGCTCCATTAGAGACAACTGGGGTAGAAAAAAAAAATAACAAAAAAGATAAGTAATCTTGTATATTAATGATTTTTAAATAAAAAAGCTTGGTTTGTATAAAAGAAGCTGTAAATCACATCAATTCTTGCCTGTTCAAATATTTTCTTCTCTGCCTCTGTGTGCCATCCAGAAGATCATAAAGCCATTTAGATTGTGCAGTACCTGTAAATATCTGGTGTATCATCTCACTGAGAAAAATAATGAATATTAGTATCTCTGTAGAAACACTGTAGTGAAGTTTAGCTCAGTATAATGGAAAGCCATAGACAGATGCAAAATCTCTCCTTTCTTTCAGAATTTCTGTATATTCATGAAATTTTTCAATTTTCAAAATTATTCTTCTACTACAACTACTGTTGTATTATGTACTGAGAAACAACATTATTAGTGATCTCTTAATTAAGGTGGCGTGGAGCCAAAAGGAGCTAAAGTACTGTGTTTTTACATCCAGTGAAGGGGAAGAATGAGAGGTTTTGAGGGTTTCCCTCAACTTGAAAAATGAAAGTAGAGCTTAACTATGCATTGAAAAAGCCACACTCTAAGACACTGGAGTTCTGGCCAGAGGGGACTATCTAATTTTCTGAAAACTAATATTGTGAGTGTTCTTGCAGGAGGATGCTGATGAGATGGGTACTTGAACCGCTAGAAAGTTTTGATTGCCTTGAAAGAAGTTGCCTCTTTATTGGCTTACAGTGTAAGTAAAGTCAACAGATTCATTCCTGGAAAAGTGTGAGAAGGGTTGCAAACATTTCCAGTATTCATGCCTTCAATTGTTTGTCATGATATTTGGTTGGTCAACACTCTTCTTACATAAAGGAGGCAACCTCGCCAGCAGCACTGGCACATGTGTGAGGTTTTTTTTTACTAAAGAATTCAATGCATAACCCACTAATAAAATAAAAAATTAAATAACAAACGTTCCTTTTCCATCAGTTTTTGGAAGTAAGAGAAGTGTTCAAGGTCTGAAAGGCCTGGAGAGAAATCAGAGCTCTGAAGGAAGGGGAAGGTCAAAGGTCAGCAGTGGAAATGGGGTGTATTGCCTTCATTTTCAGACAGGTAATTTTGGCCAGGTAGCTGGACTAGAAGAAGATGACAACACTAAGTGTACAGTCTGCTCATGCTACTCAATGTTACGTCTTTGCACAGATTTTTGTCTTTTTTCAGTTGTTAGCTTCATTTTGAAAAATGACAGAGGATTTGGGATCTGTCCCATTTTGGTCAGCCAACTTGGCATAATGTAGAGGAGTCTAAATATAACTGCAGGAGATGTTGCTCATTAGGCAACTGAAACCACTAGACAAGATAAAAATATGTCAAATACTCTGTGGATTTAATTTCAGATTGAGCTAGTCTCCCTGTATAGAAACTCCACTTTTGTGGTAGTTGCTTTTATTTACTTCCTACAACACAAGAATATTTGATTATGTCTTAATGTTTTGTATGTGCTCAAGTATTAGTAAATTTTCCAAGTATCCTGGTAATGCTTGAAAGTTTTTCATGTCTAGCATTGAAACATTTATTTGGCTCTTCAGATGATGCTGATTTGTAGCTAATGCACATCAGTGGATCTGTGCCAGCTTCCTCCAGCTGAGACTTTGGCCCTTCAGTGCTGGCCTTTTTGCAGTTCTCTTATCACGATCCTGTTTGAACCATCCAGACATACAGCACAAACTCTGTTAATGTAGAAAACCGGTACTGGGAAATACAGAAAAAGAAGTATAAAAACCTCCGTGATTTAATCCAAACCTTACAAAGGCGTTGTTTCTTTGGGCACTTTCTTTGAAAAGACTACCATTTCAAACAAAACAGAAGGAAATTTGTAGGAAGTGATTATGGAGACAGGAAATCTGAAAGCCATGAAACTGTAAATAAAGTGTTATTTGTACTACTGTACTTGGTGCCCTGCTTTGCATTCCCAGCACGAAATGTTAGACAAGGCTTTAGCACTAGAGCAGGGACCAAGTTATTTGGATGTATTAAAAAAAAAAAGAACACAAAAAACAACAAAAGAAGTAAAAAGAGTCCAACCACATATTTCATATGATTAAAAGTAGAAAGTCTTTTGGAAAATTATTTGTATGGAGCTTTTCTGGACAGATTTTTATCTGAAACTTGAAGCCCCACAGCCAGTCTCCATTGCAATTTGTTCCTCTCAGCAAAGGATGTGGCTTGTTTAGACATCAAACACGTATCAAGTGGCACAATGTTAGAATTCTGAAGCATCAGCTCTGAGCTAGGCGCCGGTGCTAACATCATTACACAACTTATGTGGCACTCTGATAATCCAGTTCAGCACTGCCTGCATTTATTGTTTTTATCAGACCTATAAAGCTCATCTTTTCTGTCTGTCAGCATTATCTTACGTGATCCATTAATACAGCTAAGAGGGATGCATTACACTATGCACTTGCATATCAATTAATGAACCACCTTAACTTATAGTAACAGTAATGAGTGAGTGAACACAGACTTTAATCACTTCCATTATGATGTGTTTGCTTTGGGAGTGGTTACTGTCATAGGAAAAGTTAACCAGCAAAGTTAAAGTTGTCTCAGAATCTTTAGTTGTTTGTATATGTGCATTCAGAAAATATCCCTTTCCTCTCCCTTCCTCAACTGCCATGTTTTTTGTTTTTTGCTGTAGTTTCAAAATTATTTGCTCAAAGGGATAATAAAGCAAAGCACTTGAACAAGAGACCGCATACAACTCCAATTGTGGTGTGAGGAAATGCTCTGAAGCACATGAACTTTACAGGAGTGAAGATCATGTATTTTCATGTTGTGAGACGCTTCTGAGTCCTGTGGACTCCAGCAGAGGGTTGACAGCACCAAAACCTAAAGGCTGCTTGCTGCTTCCCATTTCTCTTCAAGCAGAAAAGATTTCCTGAAACTGCCGTAAGTCTTCTGATTCTCAGTGGTTTTTTTTGCGTCAAGAGAGTCTGGGGGTAAAATTTGTGCCTTGATGTAGAAGGGACGACATCCATTTGGAGGAAGCTCCAAGGTGGTGAGACCTTCAGTGTGCTTAGTCTGGCACATGCCCATATGACAAGGAAATCGAGAAGACCAACATTGTGGTTACTGCTGGTAGAGTAAGCTTGGCAAGCGTTTAGCCAGGGCAGCAGAACTGGATAGAGCAGACTAAAAGGTCAGCGCATGTTAGGAGAGTTTAAATGCACTTGGGTGGCCCACCCAGCCAGTATTACTGCTGGTACAATTTCTGTGGCTGCAGAAGCAGTTAAATGGATATTATGTCTCCTGAGAGCATTTTGCACCAGATGTAGTCAGTCTTTTTGAAACTGTGGACTCAAAGCAAGACAAATATGAGGTGGCTGAGCCCTACTTGCGAGTTGTCACCATTCTGATGCCTTAAAATCAGCAAATGCCTCCTTTGTAATGGGAAGGGGAAAGAAAAAAAGTGGAATGACTATATTACACTTACTTTCCTGTGGTACAGTAAGAGGGTGTTGTATAACACATAGACAAAACTACTTGTGGTGGTCTTCTTTACTGATTTAAAGGATGTTCTTAAATTATCTTCAGAGTCTACTTGTGTATGGTAATGCCTAAACTACGGCTGTAATTTTTCATGACCTCCTTCAGCTTTCCTGCTCTAAAGCATTTTTTTCACTACCAATCTGGTGTCATTGTCAACTTCTTTGGAGAAAGCATTAATATTGGTGCGGGGGGGGGATTGTTTTGCTGGCTGTGCTAATCGGGTTTGTCTCTACTTCCATCAGGGCTTTTTATCCAGCCTTCCCCCCTTCCCCCTGCCTCCCTCCCTTCCAAGCAAGGCAGCAATCTGTTCTTTTTAAACCCTTCATCATCTTTGCTCTCTCCATCTCAGTTTCCCCAGATTTTAGAGATTGTTGACTATTATGTAACAGATGGCCTGACAGACCTCCGACTTTTTGCGGTGATGCCTAGCTTGGCGCAGAAAATAGCAGCACTGGAGTAAGCATTCAGCAGCATAGACGCTCATGAATTTTAACTCCTCGGTGACAAAGGAATTCAAGAGGGTAAGAGCCAATCTATCAGTAGCCAAAGTAATTAGAAGACTTAGATGGCTCTCTAGTGCAGAGTATCCCTTCTCTGCTATGGGCTGTTCATAGTAGATTAGGATAGTCTATGTCCCATTGATCTCTAAACCATAACTATGCTTCAAAACAATGGGACAGCTTAATCCAGAAATTGAGACATTTGAGCAAGCATCAGTGAGGGCTTGTTGGCTTGTAATGAAATTTACTTTGCTGCATCAAGCTGGGACGATGTATATTGAGCAGAGTTATACTTTGATTTTTGTTTCTATTGCATTCCTGGTGATCAAAGGAAATCACTTGCACTAAATGACCAATATTCTATCTCTAAACATTTAATACTTGTGGAATTAATTTTCTTGCCCTATTTACATCTTCTGTTTTCTTTGTTCTTTGTCATTTTTGCTTCTGTATTTATATTGAAAGAGTTCTTGTAAGTGACCAGAATTTTGGCACCCTCCTATAGCTTTTTGTCATTTCTAGGAAGTTTCTGAATATATCATTCCCTTTCCCAGAAGTCTATCTGCTTGACTTTCAGAAACATTTCTGTGTCTGACCAGACAATGGAAGCTTTTTCTTAAAGGAGGGGAAATGGGGAGAAAAGACAGTCAGTTCAGAAGAGCAAAGATCATCTTTAAAGCAAATCAGTCAGGTATTCAAACCAAAGTTGGTTTATAGTATTTTTAAGATTAGACTAAATAAAAAATAACTGGATTAAATTACGTCAGAGGCACAAGATCGAAAGGACTACGCAGAAGCAGGGATAAGGTCAAATGAGCCTCCATGGAACTGCAAATAAAGGTAGTCTGTTGTGACTATGTCACTCTGCATAATCTGACAGTGTGTGGCTGAGGTAGCTGCTGTGTGTCTCTCACAATATGGTTACCAGCTCCACCGGGGCACATCCAGAGGTACCTTGTCCTCACACTCATGCTCACAGCAGGGACTATAGGACTTCTTTTACCTAGAAATGTTTTAATTACCTTGAATAACCTTAATTTTCAGTAAGAACCTTACCATTTTCAGCAGAGGGGAAAATCCAGGAGTGGTAAACCAGCAAGTATCTCCCCTTTCCTCTCTTAGATGTGCTCTGAAACTCCTACAGTTGAGGAATGGGCTTTCCTTACACGCTCCTGTAGTTTAGGAATACTTGTCCTATTGGAAGTCAATAGTGGAAAAGTTCAATTCCAACCTGCAAAGACTGCAGAGTGGTTATGTTATAGAGTAGTTATGTTATATATCACTCAGCAAAATGTGTGCTCAGTCACAGTTTGCACTAGATCCTAATCCAGAGCTATTCCACAGCCCCAAACATTGGTAAATGGTGTAGACTATTTTTTAGGGACAAAATTGTCTTTGAAGAGCTAGATTACCCCTTTTCCACTACCCCTCCCGGTATGCAGATGCACACACAGAGAAACACCCCCCTTTCCTCAGCACATCTCCAACCTCGTGTAAGTGTTCTAATACAGGAAGGCCCAAGAGACCTTCCACTGCACCTTTGGGACACAGAAAATCACCCCTCCCCATGCCAGATCTCTGCACAAGTGCTGGGTTTCCCAAGGATGATGCGTGGAGGAGAGGAGGTACATAGAGGTCAGCCAGAGGCTCCAAGCTCAGCAAGAGGTAACGCTCTGCTTAAATTATATGAGCTCTAGTAATGTCATTTAGCAGCAATAAGTCTCTGTTTTAATTAGAGTGACACTGTCCCAAATGGCCATTTTAATAAGGCTTAGAGATTCTGGACCCAGAGCTTTTCTGCTTTTGCAGGCCATAATAACTAGTTAGTTGTGCATTAGGTCAAGCAACAATATCTGGTCAGCAAAGTCTTCATTTTACAAAACAGCTTAGAATGGGACGAGAAATGGTATTATTGTTATAAAACTGGCTTCCCCGCCTCCACCTATTGTTTATCCAAGTGGCACAGCTAAGAAATAACCTCTCCAAAAGGAGCATCAGCATCCAGTCTTGGGCAAAAAGAAACCTTGGTAAATGTTCCAGCTGGTTGGAGATACCAAGAAGTGACACGATCCCTACTGTTGCAAGCACAGGAGAACCTGGCTCTAGAAAGAGCATTGATCCCTCATGTTCTTGGCTAAGGTCCCTCCTTCAGCAGTAGGAACAAGAATGGCTGTGATTTGAGGGGCTAGGATTCAGGAGGTCAGGAACTCTGCACCCACCATGCTGCAGATGCTGAGCTCTCCTCTGGTGAGCTCTCCTAGATGCAAAGTTGAGAGTAATGGTTCTTAATCCTTCAGGAAGGCATCAGCTGGGAGCTGTAAAGTATGTGAGAGGAAAAGCCATAAAATCCAAGAGAGATAAGCTTATGAGTAAAATCTGCAGTGTTACTACCCTTAATGGGTCAATTCTGGTGAAATCTCAGGTGGAATAGTTGGCATCTCTGTATCATAACCAGAAAGAGCTGACTTCTGTCTCCAACTTTTCTATGCAACTATTTTTCATGCAATTTCTTATGTTTTTGTTGTTGGGGTTTTTTTTCTTGCAATAATGCCTCCAAAAATCTTTCCATGTACTGTTTCGGTAATTATACCTTGAACTTGAATAGTTTGGGGAACTTTTCTTATTGCTAGTACTGGGCAACTCACTGACAAACACAGTAAGATAGGACTATCCTGTTGAAATCATATCTGACATCCCAGGATTTCTCTGACAATACCCATGCTATTCTGCTTTATTTTTTCTGGGTTGATGTTTACACAGCCATGTAACAGCAATAATAATAATAAAAAAGTTTTTGCATTATTTATTGTTGACCTTGTCTTGTTTAGACAAACAAGTTTCTTAACTTTAGTCAAGTAAACATACAGAAATAGCTGGCATCTAAAATCAATAAAAGACAAGTGCAGTGCAATTCATGGCTTCTTTGTGAGTCAAATATTCCAGCCCCAAAATAAACATCTGCAAAGGAAGAGGTCATTTTCATCGGGCGTCACATGTGAAAACTACCTGAGGGCAAATAAATGTGGGGATCACGTTCTTATCAACTCTTTATGTTAACAATAGTCTGGTCACTGGGGACAGTCTGTTAGTTGTTGGCCCACTGGGTCAGATAAACAATCCTGAGTCTCTCCCTCTCTTCCCCTGCTGTGACCTGCCCCATCTGCTTCTCTCTGGCCATATGGTACAGAACTATGTGAGACTGGAGACATTATAGTTTTATGCATCTCAATGCTCCTTGCTTTCATTGAAGTTTTGCTGACATGACATTCCTTTGAATATTCCTTGACAAAAGTGGGGGTTTTTTTGGTGTTGGTTTCCATCTCAGAGTATAAATGAACACCAAGTTTTAAATCAACAGACGAGATTTGTAACAGATACATCAGGTGGGTAGGAAGGCTGGCTGCATATTTCCTCCCAGCTTACCTTAAATGAAATGTTATTTTTCCTGATCTTAACAACTAAGGAGTCCAGCATATGCAAAAGAGCACAGTTTTTTTTAGTCACAAATAAGCTCAGTCTAACTGATTGCCTAAGTGCCATGGAGGAAGCAGTCTGAACTGAAAGCTGTAAGACTGTTTTAGAAAAAGTGAAGAAATTAAACCCACTGGGACAAACTGTGCATAGATCAGACATCCCTCTCCTTCTTCAGATAAGGCAAGGGGGTTTCTGGGATGCTGCAGGTCTCTGCCTTGCTGTTGCTGAGGTCTCAACCCCAACTGCTGCTCATGGAGCCTGTCAGCCATGCTCTGGCAGCGCTGGCCCTCAGAGATCTTCATCTGGGCAGCACAACGTGGCCTCAGAGCCTCCCTGAAGTAGCCATCCCATTTTCCAGTCAGTGCTTGTGTATGGAGAACACACAGGTATATCCTCCACTGAGGGCATGTTGCAAATGTCCAATTAGGCCTAATGAGAGCTCAGCCCAGGCATCAAAGGAGGGAGAGACAATAGCAAATGCACAATACTCCTCCTCAATGATCCCTTTACCAAGAGGAGGATGTAATTATTGTGTGGGTTTTAACATAATAAAGCCTATATGTTCATCCTGCACCCAGCATCCTGGGGCCCCTCTCTGCTGGGACCTCTGGACATTGCAGCCACCACATGCATGACAGAGGTTTGAACTAGAAAAGTAAAATGGGGATTATTGTACAGATATTACTACAACTAGCTGACTTACAAATTCTCTGAGCCAAGTACTCAATGGCGCAGTTGTCTCTCAGTTTCTGTAAAACTTTAAATAGAAATAAACCCCTAGTCAAATCCATATCTATGTCACTCCCTCCCCTTGTGTTTCTCACACTGTATCCTCATGTTTTCACCTGCTTTGTGTAAAGACCCACAGAATATGTCTTGTAAAGCTCCAGAGAATTATAAAATCAGTAAATGTCTTCAGAAGAATACAAGGTTTTAGGCTCTATTTTCGCTTTGTCAATCAATCCTGTTATTTCACAGTTCTAGGGAGGTGCCAAAAATTTGTTCATTAAAAAAATAAAAACATTATGACAGGCTCTACAAAGCTGGAGATTTACTGTCTGAAGCTATGTTTAATGCCTAGAAATCAGAAATTAAAGTACAGATTTTCTTGGGACATCTGAAAATTCAGATGTGATTGAGAGTCTCAGTGCTGGAATTTGATGTAGATAGGCTGCCTTTCCTGCCAGACAAAGAGCCCGACCACATGCTGCCTCTGTAAAATAGACCCCCAACCTCATGATGTCAGAGTGAGTTTTGCCATGTCCTGGCCCAGCACTTAATGGATCAAAAGGAAGGAAGGATGCTGGAAGGTTGCTAGCAGCACTGTGGGGGGAGAAATGGGAAATAAAGAGGGAGAAATGGAGGCAGCTTCGTCCTTCTCTCCACTTGCCCTGTTGATCAGTGAAGCAAGACTCCCACTACCTGAAAAGTAATACTATTCTTCGCATTAATATCTTTCTGATTCCTCTTTAGCTGGGAAAATTTTACCTTTAGAGATCAGGGTTTAGAACCTACTAAGCAGAATGTCATTACACATGCTCTTTTGCACCTCAGCAGTGATTGCAGGACAGTGCTTGCTGTTGTGCTGCTAAAGGGAGAACCATATTCCTCCCACAATCACAGGCCTGACTGTCATTTACCTCCTTTCCCTTTGGAGAGACTAATACTCTGGATCTAGACTGCATATTCTGGGCAAAGCTTTCACAGCCTGATTTGCAAAGGGAAAGATCAACAAACCTCCTCCCACCAAAAAAAAAAAAAAATCTCCCATGACAAAAATTAAAAGCAGATAAGAATGTGACACATTTCTTGGGTGATATGTTGAGCATTTGCCATGATGTTATTTCCTTTAAA
Organism: Bombycilla garrulus; assembly: GCA_013400315.1. NCBI lineage: Eukaryota > Metazoa > Chordata > Aves > Passeriformes > Bombycillidae > Bombycilla > Bombycilla garrulus. The sequence continues at coordinate 509,624 of VXBU01004155.1, forward strand.
CAGGCTATTTCTTTCAACAGAGGTGAGGAGGTAAGAGATGAAAGAAAAAAGTTGTTTACTTGGCAGTTGTATTCAGTGCTACCTCAGAAATTCAGGGACTTCTTGTATTAGGAGTCATGTGGAGGTGTTTTAAGAGTCATAGAATTTACTGTTATATTTTATGCATCATGTCAGAGAATTCCATAAGAAATATGAGTAATAAAGTGAGTTGCTCAACAATCTTGCCATAGCCATGATCTACCTCCCTCTCTACAGCATCTTTGTTAAAATGGGGAAATGGAGTTATAAAAAGTTTCAGAATAATTTTCTACTAAGAGTTTATGTAATTTTATGTTTCAATCAAGAGACTTATTCTTAGTTTGCAGTATGACACGTGTACATGTGTTCCTACATAACCTGTTGTGCAACTGAAGTGGCGATTGCAGTATACTTTTCACAGTTTAAGAAGACATTCTAACAAAACCCACAATGCCAAATGAAAGTACAAATGCCAAATACTGATCTTCACTATTCTAATCAGAAATGCACACTGCTCGCCTCACCACTTCACTCCCTGGTGCGAGAACTTTCACAAGTGCCCTGGGCCTGTGAGCATTTAGGAGCCATAGTGTGCATTTTTAAACCAGTTTGTACTATACTGTATCCTATACTGTGTATAGTCTATAATAATCTTCAGTGAACAGGATTTCTTGTAGGAAATCAGGCTCATGCTAATTCAATATCCTGATTCAAGCAGTGACCATATATGTTGTTTCACTGAATGATGCAGCCAGCTCAGGAGCTGCTGATTGGGATATAATGTGCTCTTGGGGAAAGGCTCTTCCCAAACCCATCGAAGGGGATGATGACCTCGAGCCAGAGTTCATGTCTCATTCTGACATTTTGCTTCTAATGCTCGATAGTTTGATTCTGTGTTCTCTTCCCAGATTACTATTGAGTGACCGATCAAACAAACCAAGGGTTATGAGCAAGGGTGGAGTGAAGTTGGATTGATAGACTGTGTTAAGTACTGGGGACAGGGACTGATGAAGGAGCATAGAAAATGAGTCAGTGGTGGCTTCCTTATGGATTCATTTACAAACATGTTAATAGAAGAGTGATTATTTTTACTGTTCCCTTTTCCATTTTCTGGTATGAATGTCTCTGCACAAAATCTATTCTTAACACAGGTTTATTTTAATCCTTAAATATAAAAATCTCTGTTATTGCTTCAACACACAGTCAGGATTTCTTATGGTTTGTGAATATAGGAAAAAAACCAAAATCAACTTGACACCCGTCATGTACAGTACAAAGACCAAGATGGGGTCTGAGCTTGAACTTGCACAAAGCTGAGTAATACTAGACTGTTATCTTGTCATTAAGAATTGCTTTGAGTCCCTATCTGTTCAGCAACTCTAATTAATGATCATTTAACTGTACTGTCAGCCCCGTTTAAATCTGAGTGTTGCCAGTTGCTTCCTTCATGTAGGCAGCCAATGGGTGCTGGGGGAGTTGTTCATGCATAGCATTGTCCCAGTGGCGCTGGGCCTATAGCATCCCAGTTTAATAGGGCATTCAGGGCTCATTAGCGAGGAAACACATCAGGAGTGACCGCTCCACTGCCACACGTTGCAACTAATAGCCTCACCGAACAGAATCGTTTCTGTTTCTGCTCACTTGTTTTTGAATCCTTTCAATGTCAACAAGTGGTCATGTCGGCAGGAGCCCGTCATTCTCCCCAACAGTTTTATCCGTTGCTCTCCTGGGCCAGACTTGTGTCCTCCTCCATTGTTCCAGCCACAATGGAGCCTGAGCAATCACAAAGGCTTCACAGCCATTCATCATCAGCTCACGAATTCTGGGGTTGAGATTACCCGCCAAACTTTTGGGCCATCATTTTGCCATAATGTCTGAATGCCCATGAAATACAAATAGTTTCTGAAGTTTACAATTTTGTTGCAAGTGCATAGGATGGTGGGGGGTGGGGGGGAAGGCTATGGTGAGGAGTCTGGATGGAAGTAAAGAAGAGGAAATAAAATCCAGCGTTGCTCTGGTTAAAAATAGACAAGATCCTATACAGGCAAGATAAGAGACAATGAGATGTGTGCTGGAATGAGAGGTGTAGAAAGGAGCAATCAGAAAAATGGAGGTGTGTTCAAAAAAGTATGATCACACTTTTGGCTCACAGATTTGGAAACAATCCCTTGGCTTTGGCAAGGAGCACAGGCAGCTCTTGCATTGCTGGGATCCAGGAAGTATAGGGAGAAGGTGCCCCTGGGTGAGTTCCCCTCCTTCCATTCATGAGAATAACCAGCATTTTTCCCGGTTACTGGAAACACAACTGGCAAAACACTCCCTGGAAGCCAACCCCTACTGCTCGTTATTTGTATTAGGTTAGCGTTTAGCCCTTGTGCTAAATTGAGAATGAATGGATGTTTCACACCTGGAAACATGAGATTTGAAGATGTAGGGGCTTTACCAGGGTCATGCTGTTAAAGTCAGAGATGAGAATCAAAGCTAAAAATGCATGTATGTGTGTGTGTTTGTTAGTTTCTTTTATGTATTACTTCTATGGTGTTGTGTTCTTCCCTACATCTCCAGTGGTTGGGCTGAATCCCACCTGTTTGACTGCTAGGAAAATAAGACATTCATTTATTGTGTACTGATTACTGATGACTTCCCAGATATACTGCATACACCCCGAGCATCCTCAAAATGATCCCCTTGCTGAAAGAGTGCACTGTGGCCACAGTGTTTAACAGTGCTATCAGATGTGGCTGGGCACATGGCACAGAGCTTGCTGCACCCTTCCCTCTCTTCCTTACCATGTGCTCTTTCAGGCAGTTCACATTGTGTTGGTTTTTTCTGAGTCAGGATTAATGGCTAAATTCCAGTCAAAAGAAAATTGGTTTGGAAATTTTTGGAAACTTTTGGAAATCCCAGTAAGTATCCTACAGTCTCTTCCTAGTCATTTTAACATGCCTGAAAGTTCTAAGGAAGTTCAAAAGTGTTCCTAAGAAAAGTGAAGGTGATTTTTTATGTCTGTCACTGAAAAATTAAGTTTTTCATAAACCACAATCATAGCCAAAGATGCTTTTCAGTGCAAGCACTGAGAAGTGGTCTCCTACTCCATTTTACACTCTATATCAACTTGAGGCTTCTCTTTTTATCTGTTGTAATAATTACAATGGGAAAAAATTTACTGCCTTTACCCTTTTTTTCCTAGCAGGTCAGTATCCACTTTATGGCCTGGATTATTGTATAAGTAACAAGAAGCATTGCATGTGTATCAAACACATTTCCTGACAAAAGTTTTGGGGGTACAGCCGAAGTGGTTTCTAATATCAAAGGTAATAGAAAACACTATGAACAATTTTACACCATATTTTATGTGATCATTGCCATTCAAAAACAGTCACAAGTCACTGGTTTTGTAAGTATTGTATTTCCTGTCATCACATTAAGATCTTCTGCAATCACAAAGGACTGACTGGCTTTGGAAAGTGAGCTGTATATGAGATTCATGGTTTGCTATTGGAGAGTTACACCAAACAGATACTGCAGCAAGGCAGATGATTCTTCTTGCCTTGTTGCATTTTGCGTGTTACTGATGGGCACAGGGATCACTGATTGTCACATCCTGCAGACAAGCAGGAGAAAATCACAAGGAATCTCAGCAGATTCAGGTGTAGTCTAAGTGCATTCCAGACTTCAGGACTTTGATGGGCATACCCATGTCAGCACAGTATCTTTAGGGATCCTTAGAAATACAAGAACAGAGACCTGCCTGTCCACGGGGTTAGGCAGCAGCTTTGCAGAATTTATGTGTAGATGTGTGTAGCCGAGCAATGGAGTAAAACCCTGACTGTGGTAAATCAGAGGGGGTTTTAGCCTCTGCATTTTCAGGTACTTGTCCCAGTCACCAGTCACTTCTACCAGACTCATAATGGTATGCATCTATTCAAGCTTTTCAAGGACAGGATTTTTCCTTTTTTTCCTTTCTTTCACTTTTTTTTCTTTTTTCCCCTCTAAAGCAGCTTAGGAAAGAGGTAACTGCTCCTTTTCACAGTCAAAGCAGGATATTCTGAACAGAATGTTAACTAGACTTGGGGCCAGACTGAAGAATGGTTTGATCGGTTTACAGATCTGTGTTTTTTGCTTCAGGATCATAAGTAATCATATAGAGGGGCAAGTGTATCTGGAAAATCTATAGATATCATACTCTGAAGTTTTTTTAGTTATCCTAAGAGTTGGAAGTTTTCTCTAAGAGAAGGAAATCATGCTGTGCAAAAAAAATTCCTCTTTTTTCTTCTCTTTTTCTTTTATTTCTGTTGTTGAATTTTGCAGCAATTTTTTAGAATATTGTTGATTATTTGAATAGACTTGAAGGCTTTTGAATTTCACATGTTCCAGGTTGTGTAGGTAAAACATTCTGGTGCTCTTCGCAAACTTCTCATGGAGACGCACTTAACCCTCTACATCTAGATACCAAACCTCTTAAGTCCTAGTCCTGCATCTGCCTAAACATAAGCTGCTCATTTGCTTAAAATTCTGCACATTTTGATGAGGTTTTGGTATTCTGTAAGAGAAATGCAGTGAAATTTATGTGAATGCCTAAATTTGTGGATTTGGAGCATGCGTGCGGACAAAGCAGTAAACTGAAATATATGCTTGCCTTAAAAAATGGAGATTATGCCTTTTATTCATAGCTTCTAAAATCACATCTAAACACACCTTGTTTCACTGCATAGAGAGATTATATTTTTTTAAATATAATTTATAATGAAAGTAGCTTGGAGGAAAGTATTCTGAATTATATTGAGCAATTGAATAAGAGCAAGCTTTGTTCCAGATACCAACCACATAAGCGAATGATGTTGATTTCTTGTACCAGATACCATGCTGGTATTTCAAAATGCCACATCTGAACTGTGGCTTCTTATCATTAGCAGATACGTTTTTCAGTAACAGGTAAGCAAATTGAGCACCTGATATGGGACATAAGTAAGAACCCAACTCCTGTAATGCTCAGTCTCTTACTTTGCATTCTGCATTTGCCTGCAAGTGTTATTTTTAGGCCAAAAAATTATATCTAGCGTAAGTCAAGTCAAGGATCTCCCATAGCTCTGTGATGATGCAGAAGTTCATCATATGTTCTTTCATTTCTTTGCTTCACATCTGAAACTTCTGGGTTTAAATAGTAATATTTATGCAGCAGGGTAACCTTAGATGTAACAGTACAAGATAGCTGAAGAGTGGTTGTAGGAGGGAAAGCTTAGGCTGTAATAAAAGACCCAGGGAACTGGTGAAAAGGTTAATATAATGATCAAGCATTAGGCAACCCACATTGCACTGCTGCATGCTCCTCTGAACAGGAGGGGTTGCCATTGGTGAAGAGTTCTACAGCTTCAAAAGTGAAAATCCTTTCACAGTTTCTATGGATGTGATTTTGTGGCTTGAGAGTCGTTCTGATTATCTGGTGAAAAACCAAGTGGGCAAAACCCAACCCTATGTTTTAGTGCAAACTTTGTTGTGTAGTTGTTAGTTTCTCCTTTTTTTTTCTTTTTTTTTTTTTCTTTTTTTCCTTAGGGCAAGTAACTTAAAGAATAGCCTTTCCTTGTTGATTGCTCTACCATTCATTGGACAGCATATGGTTTTTGTCTTGGGAATCATCCAACATGTCACAAAGGCAGTGATACTGGACAGTTACTAGGCAGCTTTTGTGTACTTTGGGGGTAGGGGAAGATGGTATTTTAATAGATTTCCTTGGGGATCTCTTAGAAGGGTAATTTAATTGTTGAAATCAAATTTTGGGCTCCTGTCACAAATCATTACCCTATCTTTCATCCATCTACTCCCTTGTTGTTCAAACTAATAAAACATGCACACTGGTCTCCATTCATGTCACCCCCTTCATACGTTTTTAACTGGTAACCCTGGCTAATAATGGGTAGGTGGTCTGTTTCTGGGTGAGGATTTTTTTGAAGGAAAGGGTAGTTTCTCTAGCTACCACATCAGCAAGGGAGGCAACACTCATTCACTCAAGATTAAAAGCTACAGAAGCACATGAGTGTTGGTGAAATTCAAGCAGGAAGACGCCTCAAAGAGGAGGATGCAACCTGGGGCACCACCTCAAATATTTGCATTCTGGACTCAAGCAGGCAAATTCTGGGCAGCTGAGTCATTTGCGAAGTGATCTTGAGATCCTTCTTGGTGAAGCCATTTGTCACCATTGCTATGGTAGCATTTAATCAGTTCCAGCTTTCACTCAGTAATGCTCTCAGAAGACAGATTGCTGAATTTTCTTGCAGCTGTTTGATTGAAGCATCTGAGATGAGGAGCATTAAGAGGATGGGAAACAGCCTGTGGTTCCACTGCTCTAGCTGCTCCTCACCTGATCCAAGCAATGTGCCACCTGCAGAAACATATTTAGGCAGCATCTGCATCTATTCTGTCCCAGTCTCTCCATCCTCTGTAGTTCTCTCATTCTTTCAAGAACTTGCAGCTCCCTGCTGTCACTTTGTGTGCTGCAGCTCTCCTGAGCATGCAAAAGTGAGGATCTTTATTCCAGAAATTCAGACAGTAAGAAGACAGGGATGAGGGATGAGGAGCTCTGAGTTGGCAGAGGCCAGTTAAGGTAAAAAAAAGTGAGTAGACAGCAGAGTTGGGGCAACACACGCTATGAGGTTAGTGGTATAGTCTCAGGGCATCCTTAACCCTTTGCTAAAGCTCAGCTGACCTTCAAACTTCTTAAAGTTGATGCTTCAGCCTTCTGGTCACCTCTTGAATTTAGGAGTGGAGAATGGAAATTATGCTTATTTCTCACTGTTCAAACACATTGCTCAAATGCCTCTGATTGTGTGAGTAATTGGGTTAAGTGATTGTGATTATTTATAGACAGGATTTTTGAGCTTGGCCCAGCTCTACTTACATGGAAATAACTAAGGTTTTAAAGAAAGAAATCATTGCATCATTCTAAAGTCCTCTTTAAGGCCCAGTGTTCCCTTTGCAGGAGGTGAGCAAGCGGCATCCATGCCTACTGTTAAATATTTACCACCTAAAAAAGCAGAAAACAGAATATTGAGGAGCATCAGGTCCAAAAATAAAAATATGTGTGTGTTCAGACCAAGGAGGTAACAGGCAGCAGCTGCATGCTATTTGCTACAATTCTGTGGTTACTTCTTGTTTTTCGTTACAATATCCTTCCAATTCTGTTCCCTTTTTTACAAATATTATTTTGGCTTTGTGAGCTCAGAAAAATTGTATTTAGAAACCCAATGAATGATTTAAATAACATTTTGATACAGCCCCTATTATCCTAGAATGGAATCATTACAAGTGAATATGTGGGCTTCTAAAATAGAGGGATTTTTTTTCCTAGTAACTTCTGTGAAAACAGGAATGAATCTAGTGCTTTATGCACTCAGGAGCTGATTCCTGCTAAGTGCAGTTCTTATACATTTCTTTATTCTCAGTGCTAAGACAACACTAGCTTTATTTTTTTTTTTCATGTTTCATCAAAAATGTTTTTCTGGAACAAACCAAAACAAACAAAACCCAACTGGTCTTTTGTTGGTTGCTCCACTTCCCAAAAGGGTCCAGGGCACTCAGTGACACCGCATCTGTCTTAGATGCTATTGAAGGCATTCAGCCTCTAAATGCTCTTCCACTGACGTTCTTTTATGCTGTGGTATTTGAAAAACTTGTACAATGGGGCCGAAGGAAAGGAAAAAGGTATATTTTGAATAGGGTGGAAAATATTTAATCTTCTCTCCACCTTATTTATCCCTTAAATTCTCAGGAACTTATCTGGGTTCTTTTTCTACTTTAGGGAAAGCCATATATCTTTATTAAAATTGATGTTGTTTTTACTATTAACATCAGGTTATTGGAATAATTGTTGTAGGATTTTAAATTGAAAGCTGGCTGAGGTCTTCAAACCCCAGTCTCCTTTTGCTAAATGTGTTCAGGATAGACCCTAGATTTGTGCTGCTTATTTCAAATTCTATGTTCACTACTTTTAAAGAAGAAAATTACTTAATGCAATTTCTTCTTTAGCAAAGCCTGTGGACTAATGTTGGTCTTTTCAGGGCTGTCCCTTTAAACCATCCAAGGTGTTTATTTTGTGTATGAAGAAAGACTTTACTGCTCTGAGTAATGTAATCCTGGCTGTGTGTAGAAATGGGGTGTGTGTGTGGAAAGAGGAAGACTAATTGTTCTTTTTGTTCTTAAAAACCAGTGTTCCTTTTTATAAAGAGATTTTACTGTAACCCTCTGTATTTTCCTCATTATAGAGAAATCCGGTGAAATTGTATCTATTTCCTAAGACTGCTGTCCTAGATACCTTAACACCACATGCGTAATAGGTGTGCTAAATTAGAGGGGATTTTTTTATCACCTTTGTGGAAGTGTTTGTTCTTGTATCTTTTATTTTACTTCATAAAAAGGATGAAAAAAAAAACATAAAGAAAGAAAGCAAAAGAAAAACTTCACAGAACAGTAAACCTGAGACACGGATTCAAATGCCAGACAGTTGAATGAACAGGATAATCGGGGTATTTTTTTTGACAGGTGCGACAGCCTGCCTATGACTGGCATTATAATCATTACCATTTTAATAAGGCTCTAATAGGGGGGCCAATAATTCAATGGGGTGTGAGGATCCTAATTCAACTCCCAATCCCACATGAATGTGCTAGAATTTGTGGGCTTTGTTTTCCTCTTTTGTACCCCTGAATGCAAATAATTACTGGCTATAGATTCAAAAATTCTTAGAACTGGAAGCTAAATTAGCTCTCCTAATACTGCACAAGAATGTCAATACTCAGGGGGGAGAAAAAGGAAGTGGTTTTTCGTTGGGTTTTTTTTGTATTACACTTGTGGTACTGCAAAGGTTCTTTAGCTTAAGTGGTTTGGTTGGCAGTGTGAATAATACCAGCACTGTTTGTAAAGGACGTGCAGCTCTCTTTCCCCTGCTCTCCCCAAAAGGAAAAGTAAATATATTTTCCCGAAAATAATTTCTGAAAAATCATATGCTGCTTTCTACCTGTCATTTTTGTTGATGTTGCCTCACTCTTCTCCAGATGTGTCTGTCCTCTCCATATTGTTTCAGCAGTGGCAAGTGGTACGTTCAGGATCTGTGGCTGTGCTTTCACAGGAGCCCTGTGGGCACTAAAGCAGTCAGTTTATTCCATTCAGATGATCGATCCTACAGAAGAATTTCAAATCCTGAGGCAGCACCCCACACTGCGGTTTGAGGCTGAGTGCTGAAGGTACCCTTCAGCGCAGGAGCTGCCAACACCTGAGAAGACTGTTTCCAAATGTAAGAGAATACACCAGTCTCTGCTTAGGACAACACTTACATTTGTGTTTAATGGTGTTTGAGCTATTTTAGAAACCAGGAGGTTAAGGGGTCAGCAGCCCTCCTTCCCTGCTCCTACCAACTCCTACCGTGTGTCTGACTCTTGGGGCACAGGACCAGGTAAGGGGGAATGGACTCCTCTCTCTGTTAACAACCAGAACAAAAACTCTTTTTTTTTGGTCTCTGCTGACCTACGCAATGAATTTCTCTATTCATTTGTGATCAATAATACACATTATTATTTCTAGCTAATGACCAGCAGTGCTACATGAGACAAGCCTTTGAAAAATTAAGAGGGATATTTCCATATAACCCATTGCAGCTGGAATCAGCTTCTCCCGCCCACTGTTTCTGATTCTAAATTAGCTGTGGAGTCTTGCCATGCTTTCAGTCCTCTTTCTCTTTCTGCGCATGCATTGCCTGATGTATAAGGAATATGACCAGCACTTAGTGTGTAAGGGAGTAAAAGATAAACAAAGGCACTTTATATCGTGTAAGAGTGGGAAATAACTGAGGTGGACAAACCGATCTGTGAAAACCAGCCTGAACCTTTGCCCCAAACTGAAATGCAGAGTTTTGGAGCTTGGCCAAAATCTGGTTAATCTTTCTCCCTCTCTGTCTTTAATGGTATTTGTGGTTTTGCAGCACTTCCTGGTTTCATCTGGGTCCAAAAGCAGGAGACTGAAATATCATCGAAGAGGCTATTCAGTGTTTCCAGCTGGCTAGGACCACGGAATGAAAGATCTCTCACAATCTGGTCTGTTCTAGAAGCATTTCTGCCCAGTTTTTATCCTGATGAGGTTCTGATGAACAGCCAAACTGTTAGAAAAGTATCCTAATTAAATCGAAACATTGAAAATATGCCCATTCACAAAACAACTGACATCCTTCACCTGATGAACCTGTGTACAGAGAATTAACTCATTAGGTTTCTTTTTTTGCCTTTTTTTTTGCAGAGGATGTTATTTTTTCTTGAACTTGGAAGGCTCCTCATGGACTTGATATGTACACTGGCTATCTGTACTTTCTTTGGGATGATGTTTTTTTATGCATTTCAAGTTTTCATGGACACTAAGAGACAAACCGAGATAGTTTCTGTCTTGATTCAGACATTGAAACAACTTCTCAATTTTGTGGTTTCTTTGAGCAGAAAATGACAAGATTTGGAAGTGATCACTGCCTTTCTTCAAGTGCTAGAAAGAATATATGGAGGTCCCCATTGCACATGGTTTGATTTAGGCTGGATGTTGTTACAGAGCAATCTGAGATGCTGGGGCAGGCTATGAGGAGCAAACCTATAGATGGAGAGGGTAATCTTCCCCTCTGTTTTAGCTTACCTTTTGCTGCCATTATGGCTAATTATTGTTCCTGTGTGGCAGTTTTCCTAGTTTGGCTAAAAAGATTGTTGAGAAGTTTGTGAAGAACCAACTGAAGATGTCCCTCTTCTCCTTAGGCCTTATTCAGTTCTCTGGAGGGCAAGGTAAAATCCAGTAGTTTGGAGATGATCTTGGGAGTACCCAAAGCTCTTCCCGCTGACTGGGACCACATAACGCGGTTGATTGTCTTCTGATCAATTCTATTGGTATTTATTATATCCATAATTTTATTCTTCTCTCTTAGACATCACAGGAGGCTGTGCTAGACTGGCTCCTGTCTGGCAAGCACTGTCCTTGGGGACTCGCTGGCTGAGCAAAGGTTCCAGAAAAAAATCACAAATATTTTAAAGATTCATGGTGGATGTGTACTTACCCACTATTCCTCTTATTGTCAAATTTGCTACTGTTATCATCACTGTATCATCACCATGTCCAGATGTGGGCCCAGAGCTGATCATGGCTCTGGAACAGAGAGCCTCAAAGAGCTCGGCAGTCTGAGAAAAATACAACATTCCTGAGGAACATAAGGGAACAACATTTGTCTATCCTGTGGTGGAGAAAAACTGTTTCTAAACTTAGATCAATTTTTTTAGGCTATTGAAAAGAATGTATAGGGTACAGTAGACTTTGTGTTAGCTCTTCATGTACTCCCTCTTGCCTGTCTCTTTGAGTGAGGTTTCTTCTTGAGTCATGTTTCAGCCACTGCACCTACGTAAGACACTCAGGAAAATGCTCCTGTGGGTTTAACAAGAGTGGCTATCAGGCTGAAATCCATGAGGAGAGACCCAAGCCTCCAGGACTCTTCTCCCTTGATTCCAGCCCAAATGAGTCCAAACCTGCTAAGAAACACAGAACAAAGGAAAGCTTTGCCTTCCTTGTTGAGGGACAAAACAGGAGGGAAAGAAGGATGTGAAGGTGCTGAATTCCCTTTTCCTAACAGGAACTGGGGAACTTGGCAAGATTTAATTGTGTTGTTGAGCTTTTAACTGGGTAGCAAACTTTCTTGTAGGTGGAAGATAAATTAATTAAAGTTGTCCCAAAAAATACAATGGAAAGCAAACACCACCCAAGTCATAATTTTTAGTGATGTTACCCAGATCCAAAGGGTCTTCTGATGCAGCAGCCAAAGGAATTATTTCTGCCTATGTCACAGGTCTTCTGCCTGATTCCAGCATTTCACTTCCCTCTGCTTGCCCTTGTCAAAGCAATATCTAATACTGAACTGTCCCTTAGTAGATCCGTTCAAGGTTGAGGAAATGTTTTGGAGAAGGGGCTGCTGCTAAAAAAGCTGCGGTAAAAGTTTTGACCATTAGCATTCACTTTGATGTATCAAAAGTAACCATTTTCCCTAAAGTGCTGGAAGCTTCATTGTGCAAAGAATTTAGATTAACATTAAATACAGAAGGTTTTAGAAATCATTCACCTTGAAGACTGGCAAAACTGGCATATTCACAGCAGAAGTGAAAGACATGTTTTATCTGTGTTGTCCTTTGTAATTATGCTGCTGAATAACAGGAGTATTATCACACCAGGGTTAGTGCCAGAGGATTACCCAAAGTTTTTCAAATGGGATGGTAAAGTGGTGCAAACAGGTGCATAGACAAAGAGCAAAAAGAGGGGAGGAAAGTGAGAGAAAGAAAGCTGAAGCCTCCTAGTTTCAGCCACATAGCAAAATTAATGGTTTCTCAAAGTGAATAGCATAGCTAGATTACTACTGAGCCTGTAAAATTAGAGGAATGGATCAGATTCTTCATTTCACTGCTGTTTTAACTACAGCAAAGCAGGCCACTTTAATTGTGCTTTACCTGAAAAAAGCACCTTTTAATTGCAATGATTTTGCAGCGGATAAAATGACTCATAAGAAGAATATGGACTCTGAAATTCACTTCCCAAAAACTCTCTTTGCAAACTGGGTGCTGCAAACTGGGATTTCTTTTTGAAGAATGTGTGTATCTAGAAAAAGAGAGGAAGTAATTTCTAAATTAAGTTAAAATATCTTTACAAGCAAAACAGTCAACATGAGCACATGCTCATTATATTTTGGTGTGGCTTTTTTTGTATATATTTGTGTGTTGATTCATTGGTGAACATTAGAGTGAGTTGGATATTTCTTAACCTCTTCAGAAAATAATGGTGTACTTTTGCAGAGTTCCTTTGTAAAATTAAACTTGGGGAAAGTTTTATGGTGCCACTTTTGAGTATGAAATGTATCAAGAGATGCATTTCAGTATTTACTGTTAATTACCATAAACAAAGCTGTTCAGGTTTTGGATATGGACGTCTAGAATAACCTGGGGAGGGAGAGAACAGGACATTTGGGTATTCTGCCCTCTTTCTTGAATGGTAATTTAGGGAACATTTTGTGGTGGAAGGAAGCAATACTTCAGGGTTTTGGGTCACCGGGGAAAGTGCCTATCTCAGATTTCTGTGTTACCTCTGTCTGCTGGCTGTCACTGAGAACAGGGGAATATTTTAGCTTACTGATTGCCCTGCTTTTGAGGTAAACCTCCAGGTAACTATAGGCTGGTTACTACCACTTTGGTCTCCCCTGTAAGAGTAACAGGGGGATAGGACGGGTCTGGGATGACATATTGATGTTCCCCCAACTGATGTCTACAGTGGGATTTCTATGATTCTAAGCAAAACTTTGAAAGCATCTATGGCTTCATTTTGTAATTAGAACATGGCATTCTCTGAAAGGAGGTCTCCTTACAATATTTGCTGTAAGGAATTATCAGTATAAATATCTGTAATTGCTGGTCCTCGAATCACGTGGTGGAGGCAAATAATGGGCTTCACAACTATGCAAATAAACAGCAGCCTTGCGATGCCCCATCCCCTCTGTTTTCCTGTCATCTCTGTTCTCGTGCATCACTAAAGGGCATTGAAATTGCACAAGTCAGTCCTCTCAGCGGGCTTGGTGCCCCGCTGGCTCACAAGAAAAGGGCCAGCAGGGAGTTTAGGGGCAACAGAGTACACATGTATGTGCTCACTCCACATACACGCCCTGCCTGTCAGCCCAGCAAGACCCATCACCCTCCTGATTGTCGTTTTGATCCCACTCCTTCAGCTGACATGCTCCAAGTCCTCCAGCCAGGGCTGTGAAGGACTGACATTTTCCTGTCCCAGAAAGAGCCCTGATCTAACACACACAGTAGACTTTGTGGTCAATCAGATTCAATTTCTATGTGAATTTAAAGTGGTGGTGTTGACTTGATGACGGTAACTAAACATCATTATCTTACTTTGTCTTTTATAACACAGCCAAGAGGGCACATCTGAGATCATACCTAGGTTTAGAGGAGCTCACAAATCAGAAATTCATTCCCTTCAAGTCACTTTTTCATTTCTGTGTATACATGTGAAAAAATAGAACTTCTTTATGTTTTGGAACAACTTTAGTGAAACAAAATGTTTTGGCATTATCAAAATGATTTTTTTTTTCTTTTCTTGTAAAACAAAAATATCAGTAAGCTCAGTTTTGTTGACAGGGTCTGTATTGCCTAAGAAAGTATTTAATTTAAAATAGCAGGGTAGGTCTAGTTACATGGTTCTCAGGACAGTTTCTAATGGGTGAATATTTCATGATCCTGAAAGTCAAGCTCTGGGATCAGCAGAAGTGTATCAGATAGACATTCTTCCATTAGATATGGCTGACTGCAAATCTTGCCAAGTGAAGTATTTCTGCCTTGCTGATTTGTCTGAAGCTTGATCCATGGATATGGATATGGTGAGGTTCTTTTGTATTCCTCCTTTTTAGCCCTTCTCCCTAGGAAGCAAGGCATGATTAAGCTGGCTCCAGGTCTCAATTTTTTGAACTTGTCTGCTTGGCTAGAAAAGAAGCAGCCCGATGAATCTTTCTTACTGGAATAAAGCCTGAAACCTAATCTCAGTTGTTCTATTACCAGCAGAGATCTAATGAGGGGTGAGGAAAATGCAGATGCAAGTCTCCTGCTGGTCTGCTGGGACAGCACCAGGTTCTTTTGACCTCTCTTGGGGCATCATGTCTTTCAAGAATGTTCCACTAAGAAGGATGACAGCAAAATGGAGTTTGTTGTCAGCCTGAGAAATTTACTCCTAGTTTTCTGCAATAGCTTTAAAAGCCACTATTTCATCTCATTTCATATAAGCCAGACTGCTAGGGGACATAAATTAGTGGTTCTCCATGGATGATTCCAGTTTTCCAGTAGCAATGGGGTCTGGCCACAGAACTTGCCTTGATTTTGGATTAGGATGTTCATAGGACTCATCAAAATAAACTAAAATAAAATAAAGGAGAGTAAAGACTGTAGAGAAGATTTCCAGAGGCAACTCTCTTGCAGCCATTAAACATTTAAGTTGTAATTGAAGTTCAGACACACTGACTACAAAATGACCCATTTGGAGTATGGAGAATTTTTCTTAAGTATATAAAGATGACTTGGTCAAGTGGGCTGGGATATAACTCTTATAGAGCTAGTAAAAAAGTTCATGTAAATTCTGCTTTATAAAAGAGCTGTATGACAAGGATAAGTATGGGGTACAGAGCACAGCACTTGTCACTGCAGTGAGCAAAAAAACTGTGTCCAGAGGTAAGGCAAGAGCACAGGAAAACATGGCTAATGTTGAAATGGATCCCTGCAAAAGAGAAACAGTGGCTTATTTTCCAGTTGCAAGGGAATGAACACGATGAGAAAAATGCTGGCTGTCAGACTGACTTGTGTGGCACAAAAAGTCAGCTGCTGGAAGCGATGGAGGAGTTGTGCAGCACTGCCGGGGCAGAGCATCAGCCTTTCTGACAGACCAAAGCCCCTGGCTGTCATTTCTGTGGTCTGCTCAGAACCACAGCCTGCTCTTTGATCACTGTGTACAGGGAATAAGCCACAAACCCACAGGGATTTGGTTTTGAAGCAAAACTTCCACTCTTCCATAGCAAGGGAGGAAGGTTACAAAGGAGACAGGCTGACTTTAGCTTTGTTTTGTTGGATTCCTTTGTTTGTTGGTTTGGTTATTTTAATACCTGCTCCTCACTTGAAAGTTGGTTGGTTTTTTCTTCCCTGGAACTATTTTAAAGAATTCTAACATTTCTTGCCAGCGTGTTTATTTTTGAAAGGGACAAAATCCAGAAAAAGTAATATTCTCATCATAGTCACCTTTACCTCTCACAGCTCGCTGGAGCAGAGTTCAACAGGTCTGTGAGGGCACCCAAAAGAGAGGAGATTTGTACAAGATTATAGAGATTTCAAAAAGAGCTGAATGATCACCATTTTTTCTTTGTGTCCATATTTTATTTACATTAATTTATTGAAATGTCCTAGCTCCTGGAAAAAAAAATAAAGTATTTTCTGCCACTATCAGATATGTATTCAAACAAACAAACAAAATGCTATTGTACAGGAGGATGATAATGCCAGGAGCTGACATCTTCCTTCTCCTTCATTTATCTCAGCAATGCACTCTTAGTCTGGAAACTGTGATATTGAATATTGTCAGGTTGGATTTCCACTAATTAATGAAAAACAGGCTGCAAGCACAAAGGATTAATTTGGCCTGTTCAATCTGATCACAAACATTTTGAGAATCTGTTTAGCTTTTTTCAATGGTGTGAGGTAAACTAAGAGAAAAAAATATCTTTTTTCAGCTAGTCAGCCAGAAAAAAAATCCACATGGATTTACCTAATGGGGTCAAAACTGAGAAAAACAGAACATTGCTCCCACCCAGACAAGGTGGTTATCTTATGGAGAAGGATGATTCCGAGGCACTGAAACCTTTAGAGCTGCTAAGTAACCCAGTGAATTTAAGGAGGCAGCTTTGCTCTGCCTTCCTAGAGGGTTTGGACTCCCAGTATCAGGTGGAACTAACAAGGCCTGTGCTTTCTGGAAGCCATAGGCCCGTTTTGCAATGAATGTAGTATAAAACATCTTTGTCAGGTTCTCAGCTGGTGAAATCAATGTCAATGAAGAGCCTGGCACTCTATATTCAGGTCCTACTTGCACAGTGTAGAGTATCTTTGATTAAACTGTAATCAGAAAACAGCAAAGAGAGAATTGGCATGTGTATTACTGCAGAACATGCATAAAACAATCCTGCTAGGCTTGGGCTGTAAATATGTACCTAGGCTGATGTGCTAGCAATGAGCTGTTTGCTTGCTCCTAGGACTTAATTATATGTTACAACGATCAATGAAGGGTTAAAACAGTTGAATCAATATTTTATTGCACTGCTGTAAACTGTGGTTATAGCATATTAGACTACGAGTGGCTGACAAGTTTAAAAGCATGTAACTGAATCAAAGTCTGAGTAAGTGTTGTGTGTGCAATTTAGAAACAGTTAATACCTTCCAATTGAGAGGATTTGTTTCTAATTAATATAAAAGCTGTTTGCTTAAATCCTAGGCAGGCAGTATTTAAATACACAACAAGTCACCTGGGAATCCCATCTAAACTACTTTGTGGAAAGCTGTTATGTTGTGCTGAAATAAATCCAGCACGAAATAACTGTACTCTCTTCATTCAGAGTGTAGAATGGTTCTCTGCATGCTGTTTTCTATTTTCTTCTTCTTTCTGAATATACTAAAATATTCTTGGCCTTGTTCCATGTTAAGGACCAATGGAAGTTACTGTGTTGTTGCAGTTTCCTGTACTCTTATTGCCTGCCTATCCTCGGTCAGCCGTTGGCAGCACTTGTTTTGAAAAGGTATCATGTATGAACTACATGAAAGACAAGCCCTGACAAAAGGAGCACACAAAGTCAATAAGCTGAAGGTGCGCAGTACACTGAACAACAATATTTACATAATTTACAAATTCTAGTTTCTAGAGCTCCTAGAATATAAGACCATGACTTTGTTTTCTTGATGGGGCTTTTCAAGTGGGCTTGTTAAAATATCTTTAAAATTTTTGTGATGTTTGAAGGATTCATAGGTAGTGAGGATAGCAGCATCAAAAGGTCTTATAACCCTGTTGGCAGAATTGCTGATTTCTTTAGCTATAATTTTTAAATTTATTTTACTTTTCCCCCTTGCTTGAAAGAGTGGAATTAATAATGTTTTTATTTTAAAAAAATCCAAAACAACAAAAAACCCCAGCAAAACATTTAAAAGTTAAGAATATTTTTGCATAATCTGGAGTGAAAAAGTTTTAAAAACCTTCACAATTTTGTGCTAGGCCATCTTTCACCAGCAGTACATACATGTCATTAATTTTCTCCAGGTAGCTTCATTTTCTCCCCTCCATTTTTTCCCCATTTTATCCAACCTCTCCATTCCCTACCTGTGTGCACTGTGGTGACAAAGACACCTGCAGCTCATCCCAGACCATATCAAAGAAGAAGCCAACAGCACTGTGAAAGGTAGTACTGGTAACTCCCTGTTTCATCTGCAGCTCAGAGAGTAGGCTGTGAATTTTAGCAGCTTCCTAAAGTGGGGGAGTGGGTGAGGCAAAATTGGGTGGTTTGGGTTAGATTTTACTGTGGGTTTGTTGAACTGGGTCCATATGAGGAGTCAGCAGTGACCTGTTCCTTTACTGTCTCATTTTTATCATGCCCATCACATGATGGATGAGTTTGTCCCTTGCAAACCTGGGGAAGCCAATTCCTTTATTTAATTTTCCCCTGGCATAGTTGTAAAATCAGCCTCAAATAACTTTCTCTGCTTCTTAATTATGTGCTAATGAGGTTTTTACTGAGTACTTATTCCTTAACACATCTTCTTCCAATCCTCTCAGCTGAGCTCAGACTCTGACACTGCTTGCCCATTGCCACCTCCCCTTAGTCCAGGGATGTCTGTCCTGCAGGAAAGCAAGAGTGATGTAAACAGGAATTTTTAGCTGGCAGGTCTTTCAGTGGCATGTAGCATATTTCTTCAAAAGAAGTAAACAAATCAGCTGGTTAAGCTCTATTTCTGCATGGCTTCTCTGCTACAGATGGTTTCCTCGGTGTGTTTTGCGGCAACTGTGTAATGTGGAGCTTTAAAATCTCTCAGGAGAGTAAAACCTGGTAGTTCAATCAGTGGGAAGGAACGTCATTGTATCAGGACTGACTGGGGAGCAAGGAATGTTTGCCATGCAGACAGTTGTAATTTACAGGCTATAAATGAATCTATTTAGATAAGAGAAAAATGAAGCCAAGCTTCATCTGTCTTTTCTTTTATTTTCTTTTTTTTTTAACCCAACATAAGAAAAGTTGCATTACATCCTAACAAACTTGCTTCTGCACATCTCTGCTTTTCCTTCTGCTGCACCTCTTGGCAGCCACCTCACAGTGTGTTTTAGGATGGATGTGTCACTAAGCTGGAGAAAGTAATTTCCCATAACAATGATAAATCCCACTGTAAATTGAGGGCCAATCTCTGCATGAGAAGCTTATGGATTTTAACTAGTGACTGAAAGACAAGCACAGCATTCAGTAGCTTTGAGGATGCCTTGGCTCTTACAACAAGCTGGGTGGCTTATGGCATAAAGGTTATCAGGAAGTTAGATGCCATCTTCAGCAAGGCTTTGAACAGCGCTCTCCATAAACCACAGGTGCGTTGTGTTGGGTTAAGCCATTTCAGATTGGGCTGCATGCCTTGGGGTGAATCCGGAAGAAATCACTGTCAGTGATCAAATATTGATATACTGTCATACCCACTGATGTTACTGTAATTTGAGTCTTTTATGAGTCCTTACTTAGCAAAGACTTAGAAGTGCACTAACTTGGAGCCTGGGTTATCTCAGAGCCTGGAGAGCAGGTGGCCAGGCAGTGCTCAGGTGGGGATTATTGCTGCCGACACTGTTAGAACGCTTGCTTTGCACCTGCCTCCTCCTCATAACAAGCACGCTAAAGATAAAAAGAGTCCGATTCCCTGGCACTGCCAACCAAGTACACCAATCTTTCAAAAACAAATACTCAACCTTGACTGTAAAATTAAATAGAAAATAAGAATTACCACTACCTTCTATTGCGTGTTGATTGACCTGAGCACTCTCCAATCGCAAACATAAAAGATTAGATATCACTTTCCATACAGGTGTATGCAAACCATTTTTTGTCTGACTGGGGGAACAAATTGTTCAAAGTTCTGGAAAATGTCCGTGTGCACTTTTACAAGTGTACTTAGCAAAAGAAAGGCATTGACTTATGCCTTCAAAGGTGGTGATTTACAATGTCCTGTCTAGTGTTTCCAAAATCAAGAATTTTGTTTAAGCTTAGTAGAATGTACTGAAAGGAAATTTCTGATGCAGTGTGTGTGTTTACAGTGCAAATACAGGCACAGGCTTTTTAGAAATTAATTACTCAAAGTGATCTCACAGGAAGGAGCCAACATTACAAGTGATGGGAAGAAAGGATCTTCTCAGAGACAAGAGAAACTTCAGAAAGAGAAGGTATCATGTGATAAAGTTAGTCTTGGTAGGGATGGGGGAATCAGAGTGAAGAAAATTTCTGCTTGGAGAAGATGGACAGCATCCTTGACTAATGGTTGAATAATAGTTTTGAATTTAAAATTCACTGATTATCTTTACTAAAAACAAAAGGATTTTTTTTTGAGAAAAGGAGGAAGAGGCAGAGAGAAAAGGAGTCTACATTTTTGAGAAAAAGAAAATAACAGTGGTTGGTAGCAGTGCTGAAAACAGCTACTGAAAATTTTAAGATCAATTTTCAGCAAGAACTGTCATTTATTTCACTAAGGACTGTTCTATATGCTTCCTAAAAAAAAAAGTTGAACAATGTTTTCTCACTTGTTTCTTGAATGGTTTGCCATTTCCCAAAATATATAGTTCCTGAATTTCTCTTTCAGTGCTACTGAAATGAATTGTTTCCAAGAATTAGAGATGGAATTTTTGCCCCACAGTGATGGGTCACCATTGAAGAGGTATCTCTGCAGTTGAATTGAAGGGACAAAAAATTTGGCTTGGACAAATAAACCTTTCTAAACTGACATGGAAGAATTAAACAAAAAAAATTGATTCAGCTTTGGCCCCCAGCATCAAGGGGAAATGACATAATTTCTTAATCAATGGTGAGCCCACAAGAAAGGGCCCACCTTTGCACAGTTACCTCAGCAAAGAGAAAGTCTGTCCTTCTTCCTTCAAGGGTTAGTTATTTCGGAGGCTAATTGTTCTAGTCTGAAAGGATTTATTGATCCAACAGCTAAAAGAAACAAAACAAGTTGACGTTTCTGCCTGAGCAAAGACAGCTTTTTACCTAATAGAGAGAGACTGTTAGCTGGCTGCTGTTGCTATGATTTATCCTTGTGGCTATTTAAAATCAAGAACAAGATATTCCTTTTCTTCACTGTTGTGTTCACATAGTGTCTCATGGCACAGAGCAGCCAATGAGGGGATGTTGTGTTTTAGTTGCTGATGTGTTTCATGGCCCAGCAATGGTCAGAGTCAGTGGGAAGCTCTGGAACGTGCTGTGGTGGATACAAGGTTAGGTCCACACTGTTTCATGAGGATTTCCACATGAACATTCTCCGGGTCTGACAGGCCACATCTGGGCAGATGTGTGGAGGGTCTTGGCCAGGTGGGAGTTCTGAGGAGCTGGCCCTGGGAACTCTCAAATTTGCCTGGCTCTGTGTAGGCACCATGAAAGCCTGTAGGAATAAGGCAAGTGGGTGTCACACGCCACCATCACAGCTGGAGTGGCGAACACCTTTTCACACTTTATAAACAAGCAATTTCATCTTGTCCTCTTGTCAGATTAATTTCAGACAGCTCTACCTAAAATTCCATATGCAGTCACTTCATGTATTACTGGACACTTGCTTTTCCCCCACAATTATTTTGAAAATGCTTTTCTACGTCTATTCCTTTTGTGGAAAGTTTCTTGACTAAGGATTTGGGCTGGGAGATGATAATTTGTCTTTTACGGCCTTCATACTTCTTTATCTCACTATTTTCCTTTCAAAGGGCTCTACAAATCACAACTGCCCACCCTCCCTTAAGATGGCTTTTGATTATGTTTTAATTGCCAGAGGATTATCTAGGTAAGAATAGATTGACTCACATCATTGAAGGCTTTTTCCACTCTTCAGGCTGTAATATTCAGGTTGCTCAGTCCAGCCAGGAGGTTCAAACTGTAACTAGCTGCTTGTTTTCCAGGCTGCATTGTATCTGTACTCATTCTGGGCTATGTCAGGGTCTGCATCACTAAACAGCTACTCAACAGAGTAAAGTGATACTCACCTCCAGCTATGCTCATGCATCTGGTCCTCTGGCTTTGGAAGATCTGTATTCAATTCTTCTCTCTGAGAACACAGATCAGAGATCTTCCTCTTCAGTTTCTTAGGTTTCTGCTGAACTTCCTAACTTACTCAAAGTGTCTCTGCATCAGCAGGCAGGGGCTGGACTCCTTACTGCACCATTGCCCCGTTTGCTGCAGCAGGGAGGAGGAGATAAGCTGTTTAAGGGATTGGGCTACTGCAAACTTGCTTTCTCCCTGAACAAAGGCCAGTTTGGGCTTTTCACACACATGCTGCATGTCTTGCTGCCCAGATCTGCGTTGCTTGCATTTAGCCTCTGTGGTGATGCCATGAATTAGACCCAAATGCTGTTTGACAGTCACAGGGCTGAAAATAAAAATGCAGTAATAATGCCAGTACTTTGTTACAGCACTGTACAAAGTATCTGGTACTGTGTCCGTCATGGAGGATGATTGTGAAGAAATCTAAGAAGTTAGGATTGGAAATAAATGATAGGAGTGTCTTTCCCTGTCTCACATCATATCTCACAAAACCACCAGAAAGCACAAAGAAGAGGGACAGTGGAGAGTCTTTTACTCTGCATGCTTGGCTGAGCCTCAGACAGGGTGAGAGAGATCATGGCTGCATTGTCAGGGAGTTCAGTGAAAAGACATCCTGTTGGCTCTGAATTTGCTAGTTCAAGGCCAAGCATGTGTTGACAGAGTGCTGAGCTGGGTCCAAGTGAATACTCCTGGCTGAGAAGAAAAGCCCATGTGTGTGTCAGGCTGATAAAGCTGCTCATCTTGCTGCAGGCATGTCTGCATGGCAGCATGCTCTCCCACGGAGGAACAGTCCCCCTGACCACTGTGCTTTACTGGGCTCTGCCCCCGCTTCAAACTGATTTGGGAAATGGACAATTTGCTGACTGAGAAAGGATGGCTGCAAAGCTTTCTTTCTTACACCTGGTGCCCATTTAAACTGTCAGATCTATTACAGCTGTGAACAGGTTGAATCTGGCACATCTACTCCCTTCTTTCTCATAAGCATTGCTAACTCAAGAGATTCTGGAGGTGTTTATGGATGGCTGAACACCAGAGAACACTCTGAAGGGTCTCATGGTCATTGGACAAAATCCATGTTCTACACAGCACAATCACAGAAACTCAGAATGCCCTTTCTATTAGATGTGTTTTAAAAATCCTGGAGGAATGACCAAAAATGGTCACGGTTTACCGTGCCTTTAGTCCCACATCCCCAGTTCTACAAAGCTCAAGGCTTAGCTGGGTAAATACTGCTATGTAGCACCCAAAATCTGTTTCTTCTGGTTTCATGAAAGGGGGTGTTGATGCAGCAAAGATTGTCTGTACAGTTGATAAAAAAAGATATTGAGCGAGTACTTGATACTGAAGATGTTAGATGCCTGAGCTCTGTGAACTTTGCAGTACATCTAGACCGATGCAGTACGAGCAGAGCCTACAGCCAGATGCTCTCAGGGTGCTGATGTTGCTCAGACCTGCCTGCCAGTCACAGGGTTAATTTCTACACATAGGCTGTATGTTATCCGTCTATGAATCTGCTTTTCTAAACATCACCAGCAGGCTCAGCTCATTCAATCTTGCTGCTGGAGCAGCCTCTTTTGTGCCCAAGTAGTGAGCACTAAAACTGGAGAACTCTACCTGTTGTGTCCCGGTAATGCCAAGCCGTTGGTACTTCGACCATTACATGTTCAGCATGAACCACAGCCACAATCACCTCAAAGCTAGGAGTGTCATCTCAGCAAGGCCATCACTTCTGAAGCTTTCACTGGCTAAGGGAGAAGCTGTTTTGTGGGTTCATGCTGGAGCATGAGGAGGTGCAGTGTTGTTATGGCTTGTATCACCATGATGCATACAAAGTATTAGAAATGCACCTGAGAACACATGCTCATCTCGGGCAAAATGCCTGTGCTTTTGCTGTCCTGAGGTGCAGTGTGGAAGTAAAGCTTTTCTTGACGTGCTTAGCCATAGGAATCTTTTCCAGGTAGGCATGTTTCCTCAGTATTTAAACCAGGTATTTCTAAAAATACTCCCTTTGAAACCAAGGGGACTCAGCAGGGATTTTGGCTCATGCATTTTGCGGGAGCTGGAAGCTTTTCCAGCGTGGTTTTGCCTGTCGCTCCCGGAGGAATTTCCATGCTTTTCAAGCACGGCTGCCAGCTCCTCGGTGTTCGGGCCGGGTCGGGCCGAGAGGATGACCGGCGCTCTCCGTGGTGCTGCCCGGCAGAGGCGCGGGGTGCCCGTGCGGGCGGTGTGCGCGTCTGTTTGCGCGTGTGTGCGCACAGGGGTGAGCCTTACTGGGGTATAGGTGTGTGCAGACGGGTGCTGCGGGTGGATATGTGTTAGGTGCATCATGGAATCACAGAATGGGTTGGGCTGGAAGGGACCTGAAAGATGGTTTAGTTCCAACTCCCCTGCTATGGGCAGGGATACCTCTCACTAGAGCAAATTGCCCCAAGGTCCATCCATCCTGGCCTTGGATGCTGTGTGGAATGGAGCATACACAACTTCTTTAGGAAATCCTGTCCAGTGCCTCACCAGTCTCTTTTTATGATAAAATTAAAAAATTTTATCATTTTGATATAATTTCACACAGTGAGGATCTCAGCAGTTCCTTGGAGGCCTGCAGTTTTCAAACCCTTCACAATATAGGTAAGTCAGTACAGACCAGGGAAAACTACATGAGTTGCTATTGTCTTTATATCCCTTTACTTCCCCTGCTAGAAATACCACACAGAAACAGTTTTAAAATAGATTGAAATATTTTAGAAACCTTTGAGTGATTCTGCTAATTATTTTTTTCTCTGGTTCTGGTGGAGAGCAGGATATGCCCATTAGTTTTTTGTAGTATTTCTGTCATTACAATAGTAATGCTGTTGGTTATTTCAAAACTTGCTGAAGAAAAACACCCTTTTTGCTACAGTCTGCCAAGCTTGATTCATCCATGTGATTATGGGCACAGACACCTCTGCCAGTTGCAGCCCAGGTATGGGAATTGATATTTAATATCTCTGGGTACTAGAGAAACCAGTAAAATTTTTGGGCAAAAGTTTTATTGCAGATGCTGAGATATATTCCATTGCTTCATTTCTGAGCAGCATTTCTTTTGCTGCTTATCAGCTAGAAAACTATTCTGGATCTATTCAAGAGGCATGACCTGCTCATTCTGTCATGCTCTGCTGGTGGCAGGTAGCTCTTGATGCTCATGCTCTCTGATGAGTAGGTAACCTGTGAAGAATAACATTTAGCCAGGAGGCTTTTCACTGGCAGCAGAATAAGGCTCCCCACTGTTAGAATATATAAGTGTGGGTCTGAAATTCTATCCCTTCTTGGGGTAGTGGGATGGTTCTTTGTGCAGACCTCATGATTCACAATGTTCCTTTGCAACTAGCCCCAGGTAGCAGAGTTACCCAAATGCAATCACAGCTAAGCCTTAATGGAAAAGCCCAAAGCCTTTTTCTGTGTCTCTCTCCATGTGTTTTGATGGTGTTCTATGGGGTACCAAATCCTTTCCCAGGATCTTAGCATCGGGAATGTGACAGAGCCACTGGGCGCTATTTTGGCTCGCAAAATGCCCACAGCAGCTGCTCCAGCTCTGGCCAGCTCTGGAGCACCACAGAGGCAGCTGCTTTGCACTCACTGAGGATCTGGGGATGTTGTTTCCAATGCCTCATGCTCTTGGTTTGAACCTGTCAGTGTCTGTATGCTGACCTTTGCGTACTTACCCTCCTCTTATTGGAATGAAAGGCACCAGTACTTCTTGCCCCTTTGTTTCAGGGAGCAGTTCATTGTCCACTCTGTTTTCTAACACAAAATAAATAAGGAAATAATTTCATCATTACTTGTTAGTTTGGCTGTTTTTTAATAGGGATGTAGGGCAGCTGCACGGAGCTTTGAGAGTTTCCTTAGAAAACCCCTGGCCTTAAATACAAGAAGCAAACTCTTGGAGAGGGCAGAGAATGACAATGTACTTTGCACTCTGTGTTTGGCAGGACTGGCAAATGGATATATAATGTGTTTCCTAATCACAAGAAAATCTGCCACGTGATCAATTATTCTTTAATTTCATCACTTTAATAATACGTCATCTTAGATTTGTGGCACTGTTGGGCAGCAAATGACCAATAAGAGGGATTTGGCCTGTGGCAGTGAACAACATCTGCTCAGCCCCATGCCTGCAGAAAGGAAAGTGTGACTTTAACTTTGCTCCCTTCCTTAGCAGGTTCATGTTTCTAGGCTGAAAACAAGTATAGTACGTAAGGGAAATCATACACAACTGAAAAATCCAGTCTGATTTACAATTTAATTCAGTTGGCTTTTATTTTTGTTAGAGCCCATAAAAAAACCAAAAGAACAACAACAAAAAATCCCAGTCCTAGGATCCCTGAATACAAGAAAGGTATTAATTTAGCTACTTATCTGGCCCATTGCCTAGAAACCTCACACTCCAGTGTTTTCTTCTCCAACACCACCAGAACACAAAATGGATCATTATCCTTACTTTACCAATGGAATCTGAAATACAAGGAGGCAAATTGTAGGGTCAAATTGTAGGCCAAAGCCCCATCTACTTGGCTTTTCCAGCTTGCCTTTCCCTATAACACACCTCAGTTTATGCCAACAGCACTCTCTTAGCTTCCCCCTTTTCCCCTTCCACCTGCAACTTTTGTCAAAGGTTAATAATCAGGGTATGAAAGGTAAATAACGCTTTCCACCAAAGATCTCTGTCAACATAAATGCCTCTCCATGAATCAGATTGACATCAGGAAAACAGCTGAAGACATATTCTGAAGCCTCAGCCCCACAGGATCGTTAGGAATATTACTGTCCCGACCTAATGAGCTACCACTGATCCTAAACAATGTCTAGCACAAAGGACTAGAGGGGGATTGGCTCCCCTCACCCTGCTGCCTGCAGACTTCTGACAACCCATTAAGGTTATAGCTATTCAGCTCTCTTCAGACAGCCCTTTTTTCCTTCTTTTTTTCTCCCCCTAACAACTCCCAGCTAATGAGCAGACAGCATAACTTTTATTTTGTGCAGGGAATGTGTGGCTAAATAGGTGTCTGTGCATGGCTCTGGAAATTGGAATGAGGTGGGGAAAGCAGAGGAAGAGAGACTGGGGCTCTTTTAGAAATGTCCCCATGGCCTTCATCTGTCAGGCAGAGACCCTTGGCTGAGGAATCCTTCTTGTAGGGATGGGTGAGGATTTGAGGCTGAGCCACACATCGGGCTAGCAACCCAGTCCTGTTGATCCCTGGTTTTGCAGAAATGGGCAGGGGAGGCAAAGCCAAAATGGCATCTTGGCATGTGCCATCGGCTCTAGACACTCCTTGGACGCTGCCCTTGCCATGTGCTTCCACCTACTTTTACTATAAAAATTCCTGAAGACGCCAGTCTCTCTCTCTCTCCCTGTGCCTGCCCCCCTTTCCCTTGTACTTTACTAAGTGATTGGAGTTGCCCTCTTCCTTTTGCGCCTTCCCACCTCCTTCAAGCTCCCTCTTCAGCGACAAGCAGCATCACTAATTGCTTTTTAGGTTCTCTTTTCTGCTCTCTGTTCAAAATTCATGGGGCATTCCCTGGCCCCATTATGCTCTTTTCTGAACCTTTTCAGCTTCTTTTACAAACTTAGCACTTTCTGTGCTTCTCTTAGCCTTTGCAAAAAAAAAAAGTTTGAATTTTTTTTTTTTTTTTTGGCAAGCAGGCCCTCTCGCTCTGCAGCCCCCCTCCCTGCCAGAAAAGCACACGCACGGGCCCACCTCCCATTGAATGGCAGGCTTTGTGCAGAGAATTTCCGGAACACAGTCCAGGGCTGGAGGCACAGTGTGAGTGGAGGGCTTTGGGCAAGGAGCCTCCCTTAAGCCCACCCCATTACCACGGTCACTGTTTGCCCTGGGCTCTCTAAAAGGGCTATTGTTGCCTGTTGCCAGGTATTCCCTAGCAACACTTAAGCCAAGCTGCCTCCTCTATTTATGGCAAAAACTTTTCAATGGTCTCCAAAACACGTGCTTGTCAACCTCAGAGAATACCTTCAAACAGACACAGAGGGGGAAAAATAATCCCAAGCACTTGCTTTAGTTGAAATATATGTGTTGGGGGTGTTTTTCAATTTCTTGTCATTTACCTTGGATCAGAAACCCAAACAATTGCAATTTGAAAAAAAAATGATCCCTTCGCATCACCTCCTTCTCCCAGCCCCTGTCCCCTGCACTGCCTAATCCTTTCCACTGGTAGGTGGGTGGGGGGTCATTTTTTAGATGGATGCGACTTTGCTACATTTTGAATCATTTTTCACAAAAGATTACTTCATTATTTTAAGACAGATTTTGATTTCTTTGTGTGTGCCAGAGCCCTTACAAGAACCATCATACTTCTTGTATGTATGTACTTCCACCAGCCAATTACCAAGGGAGATGTAGAGTGGGATAGGGAGTCACTAATATACCTGTACAGCATAGACATGGCACCAGCAAGTCACATCACCAAATGGCTGAGGTAATCCTGTGTGGTGCAGAATAAATCCACACCTATGGATTTATTTCAGGAATAATATATTCCTGTGCTTGCATTTCTGCAGTCATTTTGTCAGCTACAGACAGTCTGTAGTTCAGTCAAGTTCGAAGAGGGAACCAAGCTGCTGCATCTCCAAAAAATTGCATGCATATTTTGGCAACCAAGTTTAATGATGTGAGATAAAAAATGTTTTACAGCAAATCTCACTTGATAGAAATAGTCTTTGTGTGATGTCATGCAAAGCGTTCCAACATAAATTTGTGTCTTTGCTTCTATCACATTACTTGCAGATTTTTACTCCTAAAAAGTGCTAAAATCATTGTCACTTTTGAGGAAACTTTATCAGATAACCAGATAATGTAAGTAAGGCCAAGGTTTACAAAGACAGCTGAAGCAATGTGGTGCCCAACTCATTGTGAATTTCACTGGACCATGAACACCTCTGAGCTGCCTGCCCATGAATCCATGATAGCAGTGGGTGCATTCCCAGTGCTGTGGAGGACAACACACTGGTGCAGTGTCAGCACCATGTCTGGACTTTTCCGTCTGCAAATTCACACTGTGTTTCCTTTAAAGCTTCAGTACATTAATGTGACATCCTGGCCCTGGGACTTTTTTTTCTTAGCTGTACCCTCCACACTGCTGAGGTGGCCCCCAAGAGCTTCTGGTGGCCCCAAGAGCTGAGCTTCCCAGAGCCACGCAGGAAGCCAGCCTGAGGCAACTGCCAGGGGTGGGAGCACCATGGAGGTCTTCAGAGCTGAAGCAAAGCCCCAGAAGTAAAATAGGACTGACTGACAGAAAAATGCTGTGCTGCCATTTGCTGTCCTCTCTCCCTGGTAGACGACCAAGGTCAAAGTTGCCTTTCTTGTTCTGAGCAAAAATCTGAAAGTATTGCATAGATGCAATTCATTCTGTATATGATTTTGGGTTGTGACTCTCTGATGAGCTGTGCCTGGCTTTTAGAAAGATTAGAGCATGTAACTACATGGTAGTTCTCTTTTATGACCTATAATTACGGAAGCTACTCAGTCAATGAGAATGCATTCTTACTCCAAAATTACATGCGAGTTTTATGATAATACATCTTTTCCCAGATGTGTGTGCCAATGTCTCCACAGAGAAGTGAAATAAATATAGTATACCTATCTATCTGCCCTGGTGCTTCTACATTCCCATCTGCCATGGAATAGTTCCTGCTCTCAGCTCAACCTTCAAAATTCAGTTTTGTTTCTGTTTTTTTCATAGAAGTACTTTAATTAGGAGATGCTAGATTTCCTGTTAACATATTCCCCTGCAGAGCTTGACATTACAGAGAATGTAAATGGTTTCATGAAGTGCAAGTTTAGGGCTGTTTAAATAGTTGTTGTAATTGGAAATATGTGTATTATTATCTCTCAAGATGTTTTAGATTAAATTAATGAAGTTCACATCTGGAAGAGCAGATATTAACCCTTTACATGTTTCTGATCCCTTAGCTAGGTAATCTGAAGCTCTGGTCCAGCTCCTATAACACAACTGTTCTTAGCTTTGAAATAGGCTATGTTTTAGCCCTTGATATTTATTATCTCTGGATTACACTGCTTGTCTTAGAGTAAATACATCAAAACCTACCAGCTTGGTCTCTGGAAAGTCTGTCCCATAATTCCTACTAAAACAAATGGAGTACACAAGACATGATAGAGATTTCTGCCTTGCCCTGCAGTTAGTTAGCGACTATATAGCAAAATATTTCAGAAGGCCAGGATTTTTATTTCTGGAACGTTCAGTGTTGTCCTTCTGCATGACTAGAGGCAGTGTAGGAAAGAGGCATTCATATTCCTTTTCCACGTCCTCCGAAGTTCTTAGCTATTTTAGCCCTATGACTCCATTTAACCTATCTTTAGCACATAAAGGTGCTCAAAGTAACCTTAAAAAGGCATGGAGAAAGGGATTCTCTATAGAGGGACTGATCACTCAATACTTTCTGTTTATTTAAAAGGGTTAACTTCTAGCTCCTGCCTTTGCAATTGGCTGATGTGCATCCTAAATGTGATTCTGTAACCAAAATAATGGTTCCCAAGTGAACAACAACTCTAGGCAAGCTGTTCTTCTGTGGACAGGCTTACCTAGGAATAGCTGTGGTCATCCCTGCTTGCCTGTCTCAAATGATACAGTTTTCACTTTAAAAGCAACCCATAAAAATGGTGTTTGCAATTGTCAGCTGCTGTTTGCCAACAGCCAGCACAATTGTCTGTTGCGCCCATTTTAAATCAATGATCTACTAGCTGAGATAGTCACTGTGTGTTACTTTGGCAACTACTCATTGATATATACGCCAGTGCTTGAAGTGATTCTGGGACAGATTTTTCAGCTTCTGATGAAATACAGTTTTCTTGTTTCACTGCCATATATAAAATTACACACTTGTCCATAATCTTGAAGGTACAAAATTTGCTTTCATCAAAGGAGAAGTATGACTTAAGTTATTCTCAAGATTCCAAAACACATTAGTTTTCTTCTTCCAGACACCTGTAGAAGTCTAACTTCTGTAAGACTTGAATCACAGCACTCGAACTCTGGTCCTCCAGGAATACTGAGTCATCACTGAAGACCACAGTCTTTCCTCCTGAAGAACCTGGACTACAAAAAATGCCATGAGCAAAGCTGGAGTGATTCGTATTTCTCCTGTGTCCATATACAAGTCATTATTGGAATATACACTGTGTTGCTTGCATACCTGTCCTAGGTTACAATGTAAAACATTCCAGAAGGTCTGTATTCTATCTCCATCTTCATGAACTGTTAAAATCAGGAGGGGCAGTGTTTTC
>VXBU01004155.1:541051-560804 GCA_013400315.1 Bombycilla garrulus
TGTTCTAGTTTTCCTATTAAGTTGTAGTTTGTTGGTTTTTTGTTTTATTTTGTTTATACATATTAAAGAACTGTTATCCTCATATTTTTGCCTGAGAGCCCCTTTAAATAATTTGGAGGGAGAGGGTTTGCATTTTTCTGTTCCGGGAGGGGCTCCTGCCTTCCTTGACGGGCACCTGTCTTTCAAAACCAAGAAAATACCCAAGATGCCTTGGTCTTTAGCCACCCAAGATATCTGGAAATCTTCATCCAGTCCACCTTTAAGCAACAGTTCAAACTAAGGTAACTAAAGAAACAGAGAGAGCGAGAGATGTGAAATAAGGTTGAGCTCATCACACTGCCCAGCAGGCAATTGGCTATTTCATAGGAAGCACATCCCACATCTGTAACAGCTGGTTCCGGTGGAAAAGCCAAGGACACGGCTGTAGTGGAGATTCTGTGTCCCTCTTAGTGCCATCTTATACCGAGGATGGTGGAGGTCAGATGCCAGTGGGGATCCTTGCCTTGCTTCCATCCAAGTTATTATCCATATGGATGAGAATGTGCTGAAGAACTTTTACACACAGGAAGCAACCAAAGATGCTTTTAAATTAGTATTAATTTTTTGTTGAATTTTTCATCTTTCTCAGAATCACCCATGGGCTCCCAGATAAAACGTTTCCTCTGTATAGGTCTGCTTGATCCTATTTTTATTGTTTGGAAAGTGCATACTTTGTTGCTTCCTGACTTCAGTAAAGTCAAAGGAGTCCCAAACAGACTTGGAGACTCCATCTACCTGAAAGGACAGTCACTGATTTTCAGAGGTGTTGTATCCCAGAAATCCATAGAAGATGGGATGATCCAAAGACACTGGGAATAAACACCCCTCTGAAAACTATGCCCTCCCACAGTTCTCTGCAGTTTATTTTAATCACCCAGTTATATCATCCTTTTCCTCCTCCCCCGTTCCAGAAGGTTTCCCACTCCTAACTTCCCTATTATCCCTCATTCCTTGCCACTCCTCCCCTAGATCCCAGCTGGTTGTTTCCCTCTAATCCTGCCTTCACTCCGCCCGTATTCCTTCCACCCATTGGCCCCCAGTTGGTTGCTCCACCCCTTGCTATCTGAGTCGTAATATCTGGATCCCCCAATCTCTTCACTCTTGTACTTGGTTCCCTTCTGTGCAGGACCAATAAAGCCCCACAGGAATACCATTCAACAAATCCCTTCTGTCTTTATTCGCTGACCTTCAAAGACCCCGAGCGGAGCGAACGCCTGGTGAGCGCCCCAGCCCATCCCTTCTTGCAGTGGAGGCACTCTTGGGAAGGCGGTGGTCTCGGCAGCTCCTGCGGTGCCACCGCAGCTGGTGCCCACATGTGGGTGGGGCCTCTCATAGGTCCCCTGAGAGCATCTCAAGTGGACACCAGTCCCTGGACACAGGTTGCCTCAGAGTTCCAGCTCCCCAAGCAGGTCTCTTCTGTTTTACAAAGAAACTTCTGACAGGTTGGCCAACAAACCCTGAAGAACCTGCAGTCGAAGAGGTGCTCCTGCAGGGGATCAGTGGTCAAGAGTGATTACTGCAGAGGATTGGCTGGAGTTGGAGAACCCCCCCATGAGATTCTTCTCTTGGCTCGCAGAAATATTCAGAATTTGGTGAATGAGGAATGACGCCTGGGGACAGCACCACTGCAGCCACTTTTACTTTTGGTTTTCCTTTCCCTCATGAGCCGGAGAAGCTATCTCTACTGAAATGGGATCTAAACTGTTAAATTATGAATGTTGTAGGCATGTTCCTGTGCTTAAAGGTATGGGGATGTGTAGAACTGTGTTTATATGTGTGTAAGCATTTATAGAGCCAGGCTGCAGGAGTTAAAATGGGAGCATCCTGCTTATTAGTGTGAGTTCATCTGTCGTATTTCAAAATAATATCGAGATAACTTAGAAAAATATTAATTACTAGTGCAGTCTTCAACAAAGTGCTGGGGTCAATCCTGGAGCTATTACTCATTCGGATTAAGGATAGAAGAGCCAGCCAAACAGCCTGTATGAGTAATAGCAGGGTTGAACCTTCTCATCAGATGTTAGAAACACATGTCTACTAACAAGAAATGGCAGTGATGATCCAAAAGCCCTAATCAGGCCTTCTAATACTTAACAGAAGATTTTTATGAAGAAAGTAAACTGTCAGAAAAAATATTTTTGCTTCATAGAAATGAACAAAGCAGTTTTATATTAATTAATATAGATCCACAATAGCTTCTTACAGTTTTTCACTTTCATTAGCTAAAACTGCTCTTCCTTTTTTTTTTTACCTGACAAATTTCAGGAGGTTTACAACCAAGTTAAGGGCACCCTTGTCTCAGAGGATTTTAAGTTTAGTAAAGGGAATCTGAAGGCTTTTTGTTCACTCTGACACCAGGCCTGAGAAATGGTGGGCCTAATTCCGGAGAGAGGCAGTAAGGGATGACAGCCTTGAGATGGCCGAGAAGCTACTCCACATCGCAGCTCCAGTCATCCTCAAGAGAGGGAGACACCCAAAGTGGAAACAGGTGCCGTACCCTGAACTAAAAGAACTGTGTAAAGCCACAAAGTATTATGGGAGGAAGTCTCCATATTTTAAAATTACATGAGAAATGACCCTGTCTGGCCATGTCCTCATCCCACATGACATTAAACACATCATGTCACTCCTGCTTTCGCCCTTGGAAGTTCTTCTATGGGAGTCTCTGTGGAGGAAGCAGTTGAGAACTGTAATGTCCAAACATAAAGACAAGGATGGGGGAAACTGATTGACCATGGAACTTTTGTGTGGGGATGGAGAACATGGACAGCCAGAAGAACAGGCCCAGGATATTCCTCTGTCCATCCTAGAGGAAATTAAGACTGCTGCTCGTACAGCTCTGTTACAAACTCCATATGACACCCTACCCCAGCAGAACTTTTCAGACATAAGTCAGGGCATTAATGAGACTTTTAAATTTATAGACAGACTGAGAGATGCAATCAAAAAGCAGATTGACAACCCTCAGGCTAAGGAGGAGTTGATGTGGAAATGAGTGGCGGCGAATGCGAACAGTGAGTGCAAGAGGGTCATCTGAGTGTTCCCCTTGAAATCTGAACCCACCATTTCTCAAATGGTGGAGGCCTGCATCCCAATCAGCTCCACTGAGCACACCATCACCTGGGCAGTGAGTAGGGGTATGGGGGAAGCCATACCCACCCAAATTAACAACAACATCATGTGTTTTAATTGTGGCCAGATAGGACATGTCCAGGCAGAGTGCCTGTTCCCTTTCCCAGGTCCCAACAGGACTGGCCACTGGCACTTTCAACATCAGACAAAAAACGGCTTGTCGAGCACGAAGATAATAAATGGCAGGTCATTTCATCCAGGTCTACCCACTATCCAGGGCAACTGGTCTACAGCTGGCACATCTCAGAGGATCGTGACCCCCAGTGGGGGCTTCACTTTTTCAGATGGACTTCACAATTAAATCAACAGACTGGGAGGATTTACAGTACAATTACTGTATTGTAATCTTACAGTCCTATTTAATGACGATGCCATCTCCTACATTCCTACCAACCAATTTGGATCAGAAGAAGGATCACAAAACATTAATAGTGGGTGATGTCAATCATACACCAAGCAGCATCTCAGTCATCCCTGAAGTTGTTCTGGTAGATACTGGGTGAGAAATCACGGTATCTGCTATGTGTACCAATCCACCTTTCCTGTTACAAAAGGTGCACTGTTTGCCCAAATGTACATTTTACATAGACAGGACTTTCCATACTCTATAATTATGATATATATCTGACACAGGTGCTGGGGAAAGACAAGCACAGAATAAGGTGCAGACTATCTAACAAAGGAAAATCTGTCTGTATTACAGGTACCTGCAGATACGGGAGCAGATGTCACCCTTATCTGTCACTCCTGGTGGCCTGAGGACTGGGAGCTGGTGTTTCCATCAGGCACCATCTCTGGGATTGGAGGAGCCATCACATCCCTGTGGAGCAAACACCTTATCACCGTCGAGGGGCCCGAGGGACAGGTAGCCATAGTCAAAGGCCTTTTGTCATTCAGGGTGCTGGGCAGGGACCTATTGTCACAATGGGGGACCAGACTAGCAATCCCATGATTGTCTTGGGATTTCTAGTCGAGGCAACTGTAGAGCACACCAGCCCACCACTTACCTGGAAGACAGAAAACGAGGTATGGGGGGACCAGTGGCCCCTCACAGAAGAGAAATTGAAGGCACTCGAGTCCTTCATTGAGGAGCAATTATCCAAAGGCCACATAACACCTTCCACAAGCCCTTGGAACACCCCTGTCTTTGTCATGAAGGAACGTGGCAAGGACATGTGGAGGCTCCTACAGGACCTGCGTAAGATCAGTGAGGTCCTGGAGGATATAGGTCCCCTGCAGCCAGGCCTTCCCTCGCCCTCAATACTCCCTAGGGATTGGCAGCTCATAGAAATTGACATCAGAGACTGCTTTTTTATCATCCCACTCCATCCCAGAGACACTCCCAAGTTTGCCTTTTCTGTTCCATCAGTAAATGGACAGGCACCTTTGAAGAGATACCACTGGCAAGTCCTTCCCCAGGGCATGAAAAACTCACCTGCCTTGTGTCAGATGTCTGTGGCTCGAATATTGTCTCCTATATGAAAGAACTTCCCTGATGCCACAATTCTCCATTATATGGATGATATTTTGATATGTGCCCAAGATAACGTCTATCTTGAGACTGTGTTAGATAAGACTGTCAAAGCGATTGAAGAAGCTGGTTTTGTGATTGCAAAGGAGAAAGTACAGTGCACTTGTCCCTGATCTTACCTTGGACTCCGGATTGCTGAGTGGACCATCGCACCCCAGCAGCTCAACATCAAGGATGATCCCAGGACACTGAGAGACCTCCATCAGCTCTGCAGCAGTTATCAATTGGATTTTTCCTCTGCTGGGGATCACAATGGAGGACCTTGCACCCATGTTCAACCTTCTGCGAGGCAACGATGGTCTGGACTCACCGCACACCATCACTCTGGAGGCCAAGGAAGTAATCCAGAAGGTGTTGCGAGCACTTCCCACCGAGCAAGCACACCACACTGATTCAACCTTACCTTTCTCCTTCACGGTTTTGGGTAAGTCACCCAGGTTCCATGGGCTGATTTTCCAAAGGGACAGCAATCTTAACGACCAGCTGTTGATCACTGAATGGTTGTTTTTTTCCATCAACCTTCCAAGACCATAACCACACCACAAGAGCTGATGGCAGAGCTGAGCTCACCTCCAGACCCTTGTGGGGTGTGAGCTCACATGCATATACTTACCAATAACCTTGTCAGGTCTGGAAGCTTTGCTCCAGACCAATGAACAGCTTTGGTTCATTCTTGATAGTTACCCTGGCCAGATCTCCATTCATTACGCAAAACACAACATTTTTAATATGGCTTTTCATTTGATCCCATTCACTCAAAAGTAAAGCTCTTTTCAAAGCCCTAATGGTTTTTACTGATGGCTCTGGAAGATCCCACAAGTCAGTTATGACTTGGAAAAACCGGGACACTCAGATGTGGGAGTCTGATGTCCATATTGTTGAGGGATTTCCACAAATTGCTGAACTAGCAGCTGTTGTTAGGACCTTTGAAAAGTTTAAACAACCACTTAATTTGGTAACAGATTCTGCGTACGTCGCTGGTATAGCGGAAAGAGCTGAACATTCTTTACTCAAAGAGGTGTCAAATCCTATATTTGACTTGCTCTCAAAATTAATTTACCTTCTCTCCCACTGAGAGCAATCTTATTTTATTATGCATGTGAGGTTGCACACTGACCTCTCTGGATCAATCGCTGAGGGTAACCGGAAGGCAGATCACTTGGCAATGGCTGTGAGTAAACCTCTACCTTGCCAGATATTTTTAGCCAAGCCAGAATCAGTTATCAATTTTATCATTAAAATGTGCCAGCTCTTGTAAGAATGTTTAAATTAACAAGGGAACAAGCCAGGGCAATCTTGGGACTTCTTGCCCCAGTTGCCTATCCTTTGCATTGCCATCCATGGGGATTGGGGTTAATCCCAAGGACTTGAAAGTCTAGAACTCTGGCAGTCAGATATAACACATGATATGTCTTTTGGACACACATTCATGTGTCTATTGACATGTTCTCAGATGTCATTTTTGCATCCGCACACGCTTGTAAGAAAACAAAAGATGAAATAAAATCTTATTTTTTAGCCTTTTCCACCTTAGGAGTGCCTAAAACTGTCAAGACTGATAATGGTCCAGCATATAAATCAGAACACTTCAAAACCTTCCTGGACCAATGGGGCATTGAACACAAAACAGGCATCCCACATAACACCACAAGAGAATCGATTGTAGAAAGGGCCCACAGTAATGTCAAATGGGTCCTTGATCAGTAATGTGGTGGGGTGGAGACTTTGTCTCCAACTGAAAGACTTTGTAAAACTCTTTATGTCATCAACTTCCTTAATAACACCTTTTCTGAGCCAAACCCCCCCATCATCAGGCACTTCTCTAATTCCACCTGAACTTGACGAGAAACCACCTATGCTGATCAAAGACCCCGAAACTAAACAAATAATGAGTCCTTTCCCACTAATCACATGGGAGAGAGGGTATGCCTGTGTTTCAACCGGTGCTGGCCCAAAGTGGATACCAGGAAGGAAAATGAAACCATATTTGGACCCCACAACAACAACAGAGACAAATCATCCCAAAAACAGCCAACACAGAAATACTGGTCACCATGAACAGCAAATGACAGCAGCATGGCACAGGAGACAGAAAAAACAAAGACAATCCAATACCGTGTCCCGATGCCTCATCATTGCAAGACACTTTCACCAACCAATCTAAGACTTACACATCGCCTTTTATTTACATGTTAACTCAGTCTCTCTTCACAAACTTTTTTTACCCCTCCTCCTTCCCACCTTCCTTTCAGTTTAATAAGTAAAAAAGGGAGTATGAGAGAAAGTGTGGAATGTAAGGAAGAGGATGTGAGAAGATGAGAGTGAGGAAGAATATTAAAAGTTCTTTTTCTATTCATTTGTTTAACCTCTATCAATTTAAAGTTTACAGCCTTACCCCAGAACAACAATGT
This sequence comes from Bombycilla garrulus, assembly GCA_013400315.1. Taxonomy (NCBI): domain Eukaryota; kingdom Metazoa; phylum Chordata; class Aves; order Passeriformes; family Bombycillidae; genus Bombycilla; species Bombycilla garrulus. Next base: position 548,165 of record VXBU01004155.1, read on the forward strand.
GTACCCCAACACCTGGGTAGCCATGCACATTAATACCTGGATGCTCTCCATGACCCTGACCTCCATCATTACCACTGTGTGGATCATTGATAAACCTAAACAAAATGTTTGGGTCACCCTTGAGAAGTCCCTCCCACAGGATAATTTTTTCTTGTTCATGGGCAGTGTGGAGAATCCTCTGTCCATGTATCTGGTGGGAATTCCCCTCAAGGTGGACAAGGGTCCTCTCACAGGTAAAGGACCCAACTCTGTGGATATCTGGGGTAAATGGATGAAGACACTACCATATACACTGTAAGAGCCCCGTGAACTGGGCTTGGTGGGGTCTTCCTTAGGACAACAGTGTATCTATTTTGTTTATGAGAAATTAGTAGGAACATCATAAAGTTTGCTAAGAAGGGTAACACAACATAAAACAATTTATGAAAAGAGCTGGTACAATTACACCACAAAAATGACATCTCATTCTTCAATCCAACCTAAGGCACTTACTCGAGGAGTGTTCTTTATCTGCGGAGATGGAGCCTGGAATGGCATTCCATCAAAACTTTCTGGAGGACCCTGTTTCCTTGGCCAGCTTACTATCTTCACCCCAAATATTACAGTAATTCAAGATTGGAATAATAAGAATCCATTGGCATGGCAAAAACAAGAATACACTGGATTTGATGAACTTTGTGATTCTAAATTATATAATTGGGATAAGCCAAAGAGGGCTGGGGTCTCCTTATTCTTACCGTGGATATCTGCAGCTGAGGCCCTTGGTGAGATATCTCACCTGGGGTGTTGGTTCTTGGTTCTTAGTCCCCGGTTCCCTTCTGTGCGGGACAATAAAGCTCCACAGGAATACCATACAAAGAACCCCTCCTGTGTTTATTCACCAACATTCAAAGACACCGAGCAGAGTGAGCACCTGGTGTGTGCCCTGGCCCGTCCCTTCTCACAGTGGAGACACTCTTGGGAAAGTGGTGGTCTTGGCAGTTCCTGTCACACTGCTGCACTGAGGCACAGACAAGGCTGGGAGCCAGGCACCATGGCATGCTGAGAATGAAAAGGCTCCCTGCTGCTGCCTTTGCTTCTTCTCCTGAGTCAGGAGAGTGGTTGTCTCACACAGGCCAATGATCCCACTGCAGAAGCAGGTTTTTGCCTCTCTGAGGCAGTATCTTCCAATTACCAATGGTCTCTGTGTGTCCTGCCTAACCCCTACTTTGTGGCTGATAACCACAGGCTGGAAGAGCATCACTGAAAGGTTGTTGACCCTCATCTAGTCCAATCCTTTGCCCTGAAGGCAGTGTTAGCTACACAACCATTCAGAGATTAATAGACTTATATGCACAGCAACATTATCATGGCTGTACAGCAGTCTGTTCACAGCTGATTTTATTTATTTATGTACATATTTGAGGCAAATATTAGTTTAAAACCTATAAAACAGTAGGACATTCACAGTGCATAGCTGTGTGTTGACTCTTGGCATAAGGATGAAAGCCTGGCTAAAGAGAGAGTAAATGCTGTTTTACTTGCTTGTGTTCATAGCTAGGTGTTTCTTGCTCCTTTCCCCTGTCAGTAGGAAAGGAGTAGGAAACTGTAACTGCTCTGAGTCTTCAAGCTGCATATTGTATTTTTCCTATTTGTGTTATAGTGTTAAAATATTTCTTTACGTAAGTGTACTCTAACACACTGGGCGCTGAGGCTTGTTGTTGCCTACAGTGGAATTGGAAATGCCTTCTTCCCAAAGGCTTGGAGACATCTCTATCTTCACTCTGGGCATAAACTAAACTGATTTATTTGCTTAAGCCTGGATGCAGAGAATCACTTACACTTGTACTTAAATCTGGGACCATGAAGCCTCTCTGCAGTCACAGTCTCAGGGCATTAAGTACCAGACTAGAAGACGGCGTTCTTCATGGGAACTCAATGTTGTTATGAGGCTTCAATATCAGCACAGTGTTTAAACCTCCCAAGCACTTTAATAACAATAAAACCAACAATAACAATAGCAATAACATGGACATGGGTGCATGGGTGCATGGGACATGCTATATTGCCCCTCTAGTTCACAATCCGTCTTCCCTACAAAAAAGACAGAAACTAAAACTAGGTTAATTACTGAACTGAATGTGACTGCAATCCAGCTAATGAGAACTCCTTTCGGTTGTGGCAGAATTATTTGGGCTTCATGTAATAATGAACAATGGAAATAAGAACATGTTTATATTATCCTAAAATTATTTTTCGGAAGATAACTTATGTCTGAAAGACAGACTCCATCAGTAGCCGTATTCACTTTTCCTTTTTACATTTACTTTTATTTAAAACACTTTATAAATAGAAACTGGATTTTCTGAAATCACACTTATCAAGGCCTATGCTTTCAAAAAACAAGTTTGTAAAGCAGTTTTCTACAGACAGTTTTTAACTGGGTATAGATCCAGTTGAAGTCTGTAAATAAATCCCATAGTCTATTTCTGTATAGAAACTGAAACGCAGACAAAGCTTTAGCTTCAAAATCTGCTTGGATTTCCAGATTTCATTTATGGCATGGGTTTCCAAAGATTAACTTTTTTGCTTTCAAATGACATTAATAGCATTAGGCATCAATTAATCAGATTCAAAATTTGGAAACAAAGAATGTATTTTGACTGTATAATCACTGAGAGGCCATATACCAGGATCTTTTCTTACCAGCCTTTTTAATGATTATTTCAGTCCAGATTTTTTTAAAGGAACCGCTAAAATCTAGGCTTTGAATTTTGTAAATGAGCCTGCTGCCCAACGCACTTCTCAGCAAGATAAGGGCAGAATGGCATTTGCAGAAATGTTTAGCTATCTCTCTAACAATCCTGCTTGGTTGTGGGCCCCTTGGTAACAGCTTGGCAAATCTGCAAAAGGAATGCGACTATATAGTTTGTGTGTGGATTGTTGAGTCATTATAGCCTCCAAATTGCACAGCAGATCATTAATCATAGGCCAAGATAGGCAATCACTGCAGAAACCTGATGAAAAGGCTCCAGAATAATGCCTGCTAAATCATGTTTAACATGCAGACCTTGCCTGTGCAGATATGGAAAGGGGGAGGTAAGGAAAAAAATTATTCCCCTTTTAGGAAAGAAAACTTCTACTTATCTTTGATTTGCATTCAGCTCTCCCTCAATAGTCCTTAAGCCTGTTATTTAATTCATTTTGGTGCCAGGTCCCATCACAAAGCGAAAACCCTAACCAGGACCTATGCAGTCTATGACCTCCAAACCCCCTGTCTTTTCTTGTCAGTTCTATGTCATTTGTGCAGTTGAACTCCACCAATTTGAAATGCTGACCTCTTCCATAGACAACCTTATTCTCCTTGAGTGAAAGAAAGGGCCAAGGCCTACAAACCACTCAAGCGAGAGATGGCAAGAAAAGAGAAAAGTGGTTGACTCGTAAATCAATTTCCACAGCCCACCCAAAACCCACATGAACAATAACAGTGGTATTTTTTTAAAAGTTGTGCTGTTGTGGTTTTCTTAATTGAGCTTATTTTTTTTAGAAAAGTTTTGAGCAAAGCAAAATTGTTTGCTCAGGGTGGAAAATTAGGCCAGATCTTGCTCCCAATCCACTTCAGACCAGTGTATATTTGTATCAAACCTGCATTTCCACCTGTCATCTGCACAGAAAAGGAGCATAGCCTCACAACAGGTCTTTGTCTGCACTGGAAGAGGTGGCAATGTCTAAAGAAAGGGAAACATTTGGGGCAAAATATGTCTGTGCAGTACCAGTATGCAGGCAGAGCAATGGTACCTGTCTTTGTGCCACACAGCCTGCCCACATGGAGGTAGCTGTGCAGCTGTGTCTTTGGGCCCTGCCAGCCCCACATGTGTGTCTGTGGCCTGTCCCAAGCCCCCGGTGTCCTGTGAGCAGTGGAAGAACATGCACACATAAGGGCTGCATCAAACCAAGCACACACACTGTGCAGTACAGACATGTTAAGTGCGTGTGCAGGCAAAGGAGCCAGCGAGAAACCTGTCACCACACAGCGAGGCAAATTTTTAAGGACCTATATAACACTCCCTGGGGGTCTTATTCTGCCTGTGTTGCTCTCTCAGGAAGGTTTCCTATTCCTCAGGTGGTCTTGTTGGATTCAATAGCTGTGCCTTTGAAGAGCAGATGCAGAAATTGCCTGGAGCACACCATGCCCCAGGCCCCCAACCCCATTAGCATCTTCACGCTTTTCAGAGGGCTGAATCTGGCCTTGCTGTTTCTTACTGCATAGTCACATCTCTGAGTTCAAGTCTGGGACATCCTTAAAGTGCATTACCCATCTTCTTAGAGGGAAATAGCCCCTCTTCCCTGCCAGACCTGCATTTCTCAGTCCTGCTCTCCCAAGATCATAGTCTTCTGGAGCATGGGATCCCTTGTTAGTCTCTCAGCAGAGGCAGGCCCAGCCCTTAGGTTGAACATAACAAGTGAGTCTTTAAAATTTTCTCATTGACTCGATTTAGTTTTTTATGCACCCAAATCTTTGAGTCACTCACAATGTATTTATGGCATGGCAGAAAAAAATCACTGGGAGGAATTGAATACTAAATCACTGTTTTGGCTCCTCAAATCCTCAAGCCGTATGACACTGGAGTATCAGCATGTGCTTCCCTTTTGTTATTTTTTTCCTTTTGCCTCTGGCATTGACCCTTTCTGGGCTATTAAAACTTTCCCTTCAGCCTCACTTTCTTGAAACAGAATGATGGTACTATATGATCTGAAAATTCTTGATACCATACAAGCAAAATACAGTGTGATGTGTTGTTATGAAGGTAGGAAAGTTATTCCATCAGAAAATAAATACCTACTGTGGTGGACCAACTCCTCCAAGGAAACTGGCCTATTGCTTTGAATTTTTTCAGAATTTCTGTGAAAATGCTGGTGGGATATGGTCGATGGGAGGGATTCCTCATCTGGGAGAGCAGATGCTCCAAAGGAATCTGCCTGTGGAGCCTTCTCAGCCAACATGCTCCCATCAGGTCTGTGCCTGCTTGCCCTGGGGCTTACTAGTTCCGAGCCCTTGGGCAGAAGGGAGACTTGGAGCTGTTTATCCCACTTGACCCTCCATACAGATGACCTTCCATCATCTGGGGCCAGCTGATGCTAAGCAGTAAACTAAATTCAGTGGCATGCTGTCTCAGTTCTCAATGGTGTTTTACTGCAAGTCGGAGCCCTTAGAGCAGGGCTCATTACACGCTGCTGCAGCAGCTGGAGCTGGGGGGGTGTCAAGCTCATTACCTTTTATAATATGCCCACTGATGAAGCTAGGTGTGCTCTAGATGGATTTGTCAGAGGCCAGCACTTTTGTCTGGGGGTGAAGCATTGCGTTAATCTGACAGGCAAGACTCCACATTATGCAAAAGGAAGAATTCAACAGGAAACAGATGCGTGTGGACAAAAATTAATCAATGTTTTTGCAACCTGCACCTCTGAATGAAACATCTGTAGCAGTAGAAAGAATATATTCTATCCTTCCTTGTATCTTTTCCTCAGCAAACCAAAGCTTATGGTAAGCTGTTTGCAAAGTTTGACGCCTGTTCTGTGGAATTTTAAAATGCTACTGAAGTTTTCAGCAATAATTTTGTTGACTTTCTTAGTCAGCTTTCATTGTCAAGCCCAACAATTCAGAGATGATTTTGCTCCTGAATTTTCGAAGTAATGTACCAAAATCTTTATTTTTCTGCTCTGCTTACTATTCTAGCATGCGCTTCCATTCCAAGCTCACCTTCCAACACTGTTTTGTTTGAAATGCATTGCAACATGTTTCAGTAGTCAGCGTGCATTCACCTGATTTGTTGTACTCCAGAAAAAAATGTGACATGCCTGTAAGGAAGAGAATATGGCAAAATCAGAGAAAAAAAATGGTGGCACCCTGACTCCCTGGACAGATAGAGCATATCTTGAATCCATTCCTTAAAATCTAGATCTTTGGGAACAAAGAACTTCAGATGTATAACAATGAAGTCAAAAGAACAGAGCCTGCAGAGTCCCTTGCTGGCTACTGTGCATACAGCACAGCAGTGGAGAGCTGAACTGGAAAATCTGAATATAACACATTTTCCATCTCAGATTGTCTTCCTGAGAGCTTTATTTCTTAAGATTCTTAAGGATAAAAAGCTCTTTCTGGAATTCTGAGTTCATTAGGGTTACTGATGGTGTAGGGTTCATTAGGGTTACAGAGCTAGGAGGAGGTGAGCTCAGGGTAATGCACTGACATTGTACACTTTGTCCTTCCAGTGCCCCCTGATTCACATTTCTCACATCCTTGTTAGAAGAAGTAGCCTGCTGTATCATAGGTGGGAAGCTTACATAGACCCAACACTTGGACAGACAGTTTTAATTTCCTGTTTTCTTAGAAAGGGAGATGGCAAGGATATCTGTGAGTGGTCTCAATTACAGCAGCAGCAGCTAGCAGGCATGCATTTAACAGTGGTGTTAATAAGGCACATGCTCCTGGTTGTGTCTCACAGAAGTAGTTGCTCAGCCCCTGCTTCTTTTCATGCTGTGGTGTCATCTGGCACAGCTAGATCCTTGTTTGGGTTATTTAATTGCTTCTTTGCCTGCCTTATGTAAACTCCATTTGTAGCTGGGCTTTTGGGCACTCGGACCCATGACTGCACTGCATTTAGTAAGCACTCTGCTCTGTCTGTAGGCAGTATTTCACAGTCACTCAGTGACTTTATTCAGTTTGCTGGTCCCCAACGTTATTGTCACTCTGCATCATTTACCAATACAATTTTCACAAACAAAATTAGTCATTGCAATGTAGGTGTATGGAAGCTGTCCCACTCTGGAAGGATTCATTAAAATTCCCATAATAGTCTCCTTGTCAGGACTCTTGCCTGCTGTCTGGGAAGTATTTCAACAAGTCTGTCCTACTGTTGTGTTAATTAAACATTGTTCTAGTTATAAATGCTCCATTGGTCAGTAGCAGTTCCCCACACAGAGAGAGAGGAGTAGTGGTAACTAAAAGTGAAGTGCCAAGAAGACGGGAGTTGGCCATACAGAGAAGCCAAGGGACAGCCTAGGCTGAGCAGTGCCTCTCTTGGATCGGTCATTGTCCTCATCACCTGCCCTGGGACTGCAGTGGTCTTCTGACACTAAACTTGGAGCAGGGGGGGAGGGAAGGAGGTTTTCTAACTGCTTTCTCCAGCAGCTATTTTATTTATGTTTGTCTGTACATTGTAATCTCTTCACAGTGATTGCCACAGGGTCTTGGAGAAGATGAAAATATTTCGAAAATACATCTGCCTTCAAAAAGAGACCAAGTAGCTGAATTAAGCATAAAGCCGTTATCCTCCTGTGTTTGTTTCACACTCCTGCCAGCCTTCTCTACAAGATTTTCTACTTGCACAAACACATCTCTTCTGACATATGCGTGAACACAAGAAGAGGGGCCTGTGGGAGTCCTGGAGTGCTGCTGGCTGCTATGGAATAGTGTCCTGGGGTAGCACTGCCTGGATGCCAGGAGGATCTGTTCAGTATTGCTCTTTCTATATGCTCCTATTTTACTCATCAGAACCCTGCTCTGTGCTGTACACAGCACTGCTGTTTGACTCTCCCTGTCATGATTTCTGTGACTTTCTGCCACAGCATCTTGCACTGCATCCTCTGATGCTGCAGGTCCCTGCCTTCCTCCTTTCTGTACATGTAGAGACAACTGCCAGCATTTTAACCCAGCATTATTTTCTACAGGTTTGCTGTCCCCAGAGGCAGAAGTTGGCCACCATCCTCACCAGCAAGTCCCTAAGGGGCAGAACCCAAACCTTTGTGAAGACCAGGGGAATTTGGGATTCAGGTGGGCAGTACCTGCTATTAGATACTTCTGAAGGCTTCATCTGTGCTTTCTTCTTGGTTTCCTGGTCTCCTTCCAACCCACATTTGTTCTCAATATACTGGGCTAGAATGAATATACTGTGAGAATGTTTACATGAAGATGTTTGCAAATGGGTATTTAACCTGGAAGCTGGTTCAGGCATAACTCAAGCTGGTGCAGCCCCAGATATGAGAAGTGGGAGGTCAAAGAGGAAGAAGAGAATGCAAAAAGTATAAAGTGCTGCCAGGTTCATCCATGGACATGTATCTGTCTAGAAACTTAATTGGCTGCTGAAATCCAACTTCAAATCCTTGAGCATACAAAATCTATGAGATTCTGGAGTTCATCTGAGGAGCAACACAGGCAGGAAAATGTGGAAGTGATACTCTGGAAGTATGGAAGTTGTGCCTCCTTTTTTTTTTTCATAGGCACTGTAAGTGTCCTTGCTAAGTCAGGGTTCATGATGTGCATTAGAGTAACCTAAAATGTGGTTTGCTATGAAACTGAAAACAAGATGAAGCAAAGTGTCTCCCATTGCCCGTTTTTCAGACTTTTGGATCAGCTGCTCTAAATGGAGCCTTTATGGCATATATGTACACATATAAATGTGCAAGCAAAAGAAACTGCAAGTAAAAGCCTTGGTTCTTTAAAGAACGCCTTTCATCATAATGTTTCCAATGGCTGGTTATTAGAGGTTAAAGTGACCCTTCACTTGTAAACCAATAGTCTGGTATTATTCCATTTATTGTCTTAAAGCTTCTGCTATCCCACAGAGACACAGTAGTAGATATAGGCAGAACTATGGGTTTTGTGTCAGCTGGTTTTACCATCATTTGCTGCTGTATCCCCTGAGATGTAAAAGCAAACATCTCCAGTACAGGGACACTAAAGTAATGTGCTTGAATGTGACAGCCACTTAAGAGGTGGGCTGGCTTCCTGTCTTGCTCAGGGAAACCTCCATCACACTCTTGCAGGCCCTTGGCAAAGCAGGGTGGGGAACTTCTCTGTGCTGTTGCCCAGGCTCTGTTTTTCCCAGATGTGATGCAGGACTTTGCTCTCCCACACTCAGTCAGGTGCCTTTCAGGAGCACTGTGTTCACATCTACAAGTTTACACGTGAATTATTGTTTACCCAATAACAAATCAAACAAATTCTCTCCCATTCAGAGCAAACCATAATGATAAAAGGGAGATGATTTCCACTATTACGAACACGGATTGATGTCTTCCCTTCTCTTGACTATCTTTATTTCACATACAGGTGGCTTTTTTTTTTTCAATTTTTCCTTTGGAAATGTCATCACCATTTAATTAGCAATGTGTTGTTACCTGAAAGTAAGAACAAACCTATCTTAGGCCATATGGCAGTGTTTTAATCTGCACTGTCACGGTATAATCATGTTGAAATGGCTTCCCTTTTCAGTCAAAACTGCATTTCACAATTTACTAATATGGGGCTTTTCCTTTCTTCTTCCAGAGTGATATAGCCTTGACAGTCCAGCAAGTGTAAATTAAAATAGCTCCAAGCTGTGGCCAGCAGCAGGAGGGGAGAGTGAGCAAGGGAGTGGTGTGACTGCTGGGGAGGGAGGAGGACCCCATTCCAAAACCAGAACTTGTGTTCTTTCTGTGATCTGCTTCTGTGAAATTGGACCAAATGAGTTTGGGCTCCATTTAGGAAGGCAATTCCCCTTCCCTATAGCAAAGGCCTGCATTATGCCACTAGGCCAGTTACAGGGGGTCTTTATGAAGTTTACCTTTCCTTCCTCAGTGCTATTGGGAATATATAGAAGCAGAAAGCAAGAAAGCTACATGTTCATGCAAAGCAGCAATGACCAGCAGAAAACTTTTCAATTGACTGTTGTAGTTGTTTACAGGGTCTAAGAGAAGATTGAAATACATGGTTTGTTGGGTAACATTTTCAAAGGAATTTTACTCCTTAGCAACTTACAGGTAATGTATTGTACAACATACAGGTGTTTACTTGGATGTTTTAGGTCATATAGTTGTCCTTTTCCGGGTGTTAGGTAAAGATCAAGAAGTGGACTGAATCTTGTTTGCAGTGAGATAACAGGAAACATGGGTTGTCTGTTCCCCAGAAATATAAGGCAGACTATTATTATGCATTGGCTTTTCCCACAGCACCTTGCACAAAGCAGATTCTGGATCAGAGATCCCCTCTCTCTTGCCAGTTTTCTCATGCTCTCCCAAAGCTGCGTATCCCCAGGCATCTGTTAGGAACTAGTTATGGTCTCTGTTTAGCACTTGTGAATCTCAGGCTAAAATGGATTGAGTCAGGACAAAGTCATAGCCAGCAATGAATCTAGATAGCTTCAGCTCATGATTGACACCCTTAGTTTCCCATGCCTGCATTTTTACCCATCTTACCCAATTGTAATTAAAAGAGTAAGTACCAGGTAGCCAGACAGAGGGAGAAAAAGTATCTCTTGAAACTTCTCCCCTCTCCTACTGGCTGTTTGTGCTCCTCCAGGACAGAAGTGTCAGAGCCAATAAAAGTCCCAGCGCTCCGTGAGGCTTTTCTTTCCCGTACATCCTTCAAGGGACGTATCTAGCTCCAAAGCCACCGGAATCCCTGCCTTCCCTGAAGGGGAGCAGCAAGTACCATTTTGCCTGGATATGCTGTGCAGCTCCAAGGTGTGTATAGGATGGAGGGCTGGGGTTCCTGTCCCCAAGGTTAGAGTTTCCTGCCCACAGGATGTATAGGAATCACATATCTCTCCAACCGTGGATGTCTGATGTTTTTCACATGCTGTCTGAACTGTGTTTCTGTATCCCTTTACAGATATGACCCCTGGAATACCTCAGGTTGGATGTTTGGAGGTTCTCCTTCTGAGCCACTTTGTATTTTGCTGGAATTTCGTTTTTTCAACCCCCATCTGAATACTACAATGCACAGCAAGCAATAATTTCCCCCACCCTTTCCCACCCAGCAGAAGGCTGAATATAGAAGCTGCTCAGTGTTGATCTGCTCCCTATCAGTTATTAACATATACATGTATTTGCAATGAGACAACAAAGGCAACAAGGGCAAAAGGAAAAAAAGTATTTAAGTGATGGTCTGAGGTTTTGCTCACAGTAAGAGATGAACCAGAGCTCTCTTGTTATGTAAGTTACTGGTAAAATTCTGTGCTTTGGCCAGGATAGTCAAAGTCTAGATGTTCTCTTACAGAAATTAAAATTAGTGCAGGGGAAGCTTTAAATATTTTAGTGTCCTTGTCAGTAGGTATTTAACTAGGGAAAAGGACTCAAGCATAAAGGTAGTTGATCTGGCTAGTTAAAACTGTGTGTTTGAAGCACATTTTCCTAAAAAATTTTAAAGAGTAAGATAGCTCTCGTGCTATACATAAGCACAGCTTCTCTGATATGAGGTCCTTCAGCCCAGCTGCAGGTTGGTCACACCGGACATCTGCATGGTTACAGACATGCAAACTTAGAAATGAGACTGCAGAGAGAAAAAAGCAGAAAACGGTAACAGCTCTGCCAGGCTGCTGTTTCACCAGGTACCTCGTGTGCCGTGTGCTTTGCAAGGCTGATGCAGGAAAGGGTTGAAGGTGTAAAGGAACGGTGTGAGTGCATGCACACGCATGTGTGTGTGTGTGTGTGTGTGTGTGTGTGTGTGTGTGCAGTGGTCCCGAGAACAAATTTAATTCTGGAGCATGAAACAGTAGGATGAATATCAAGCGAGAACATCCAGCTGCAGGTCCTTTCTCCTTCTTTTTCCAGCTTTTGGACGAACTGCAAAGCTGAGAGGGACTGTTAACTGCCTGGGCCTGTCCATTTGTCTCTCTCTCTTTACTTCTCTGCCCTGACCCCCCCTCCCTCTCCCTCCTGCAGCTCCGGAGGGTGGAGGTTCGATTCGCTATGCCCGTTTTTTATTTCCAGCACGCTTGACAGGCTGGGCGAGGAAGGCGTTAATGTTTTCTGACAGGCCCCCTCTAATTGTTGGAGCTTTTCTTCTCTGCCTTTTCTGTGAAATTCTGACTTAGGCGAGCAGCATAACAAAATGCTCTGGCATTGAAATGTGCGCTTGCACTACACTGGGCTCGGGGAAACAGCATTATTCATGAAGATTTTCAGCTGTTTTTGTCTTTTAACTAACCTTTGAGTTTGATCAGAGGCTAGCCGGGCTCCCTTTCTCAAAAGGCGGTCTTGGCAACCCGACAATGGAGCCAAACTGTTTTCCCTGTTAAGGAGATAACTATGCCGTTAAGTTGGTACATGGGGCAAATTAATCTTCAGGCGCATACAAATGATAGCTTTACCTCGGTTTGCAATCGCCTCCGTGGGATTATTAATAGGACAGGGGTAAGGAGCAGGAGAAATTCAGACTGGAGCAGGAAATTAAAAAAAAAATAAAATAAAATTTGCAACCCCAAGCCCATCATCCCTTTTGATAGTATAAAGCCTGCGATTGATTCTTCACCACTTGCCTTTTGCAGCAAGAATTAGCCCCGCATTGTGCGGCCTGACACGCTAAGAGCTTGCTTGCTTGGGAGTTCGAAGTTGCTGCGCGCTGGGACGAACCGGGGGGGCGACCAGGGGGGCGCTTCTCCCCTCTCCCCTTTGCAAGAGGCGAAGAGCAGGGAGACGCAGAGTCGCCCCACACTTCAAGTCGAGCTAATCCCTGAATGCACTGAGTAATACGAGCTGCATTATGGAGCGGGNGCACGACACGCGCGGGGACAGCGCTGCCCGCTGCCTGCCCGGCCCCCGCCGCCCCCCCGCCTGCCCCGGCGAGCCCGCACACAAAAAGCAGGACCTGCGCCGCGGGGAGGTGCAGGAAGGAAAAAGG
>VXBU01004155.1:570323-582622 GCA_013400315.1 Bombycilla garrulus
CGCGCCCCCCCCCCCGCGCCCCCCGCCGGTCCCGCCGGGTGCCGCCCGCTGCTCCCCTGCCCTCCGCGCCCGCGGAGCGGAGCCCTTCACTGCCGGCTCTGCCGGGTGGCCCCATTGTGCGGCCACGAGTTGTGCGTCCGTCACAGCCCCGGGGGATAAATCACACCGGGCAGCCCTCCCTCGTACCCCCAGCGCCGCTTTTTGGAGAGCTGAATTTTTTGGGTGAAGGGGTGGTTTGTTCCCGGCTCCTCCGAAGTGGTGGTCCCCTGCAGGAGGGGTAGGAGAGGGTTTAGGTGATGCCTGCGCAGGCTGGGAAGCGGATCCCCCGCTATTCCCGGGGAGGATAGGCAGCGGGGACAGCCGGGGTCCCCGCTGCCGCCAGCCGTCTCTGCCGTGAGGACACAGTGCCACCTCCCGGCCACCCGCGCCCGGGAGTGAAGGAGACAGGGAAATCCGGGGAGGGATAGATGGGGTGCAGCCCTGAGGTGTAGGGGAGCCCGGTTCTGCAGAGAGAGGGGATATGGCTGCGCGGCTTTGCCAGCACGATGCAGAGGGAGGTGAGAGGAAATGCTGCTTGTCTGGGGTGTAAAGGAGAGCTACAGCACCCTGAGATGTCTGGTGAATGCATACACGATAAGGGGGATGCCCCCTTGCCATGCACACACACATAAACCACCTAAGATACTCATGGAATCCTCATCGGGGAATTTTTTCAGCCAGCTTCTGTTTTCATTGGAAAATCCCCCTTCCACTACTCACTGCTCCCTCATACGCACTGGGACATTCTGAACCAGCCGGGAAGGCAGGGAGCTGCAGGCCAAGGATAGGTCCAGTGTCCTGGCACAGGAAGGGACATCCTTGCCCAAACACAAAGACTCACAGCTCCAGGGAAACAGCCACTCTGCAAATGGGCAGCAAAGAGCTGTCTGAAAAGCAGCCAAAGTCCGTGGCCCCTTGAACTTGCATCATGCTGGCCAGGGGAGCATGCCAACTTCTGTGCAAAGAGCCCTGTGAGCTGTGGCTGAGAGCACAGCCAGAAAGGACTACACATGGTATGTCCATATATATGCATGTACCCAAAGAAAGTGTGTTTTGGAAGGAGAACACGTTTTTAGGCAAAGACAAGGTGGGACATCAGTGCATATCTGCATATGGTTGAAAGGAGAGGAGCTGCACAGACAGCAAAGGCCCTGAGCAGGACTAACAGACTTAAAGCCCAGGTGGTCACACTGGCCGGGGAATCAGGCACATGAGGAAATTTGAAACCCACATGGGAAAACCTCTTTGGCAGTGTCACTGCAGGGGATGAACCCATGCTTGGTATGCTAAAGTAGTACTTCAAAGAGGACAGGGAAGCTCCAGCAGTTTGGACTCTGAACTGGCCCAAGGTAACAGATACTGATGCAACCTCATATTCCTAGAGTAACGTCACTGGGCACACACAAACTCACACACCCCCACACACCACTTTGTTCCAAAACAAGTGAATTTGGGAATTCCTTCTGGCAAGATGGAGCTTTGTTTCCTCCAGCCAGTGCCTTTTGCTACCAGGCAACCTCTGACAGTGCAGACTGGTTAAACAGTGGACTGGTGGCAATACACTGGTGATATAATTATGATTGTGTAACAACAAGGGTAAGAGATAATCTTGCCAAATAAATACAAAAAGCAGGGGGTAGGAGGCAAAATAGATAATTACAAAGATTTGGCATGAGCAGTATTTTGGGTATTTGATATTTCATTTTGTTTTGCCATTACCATTGAGTAGAGTGAACATATGTAAGAAAAGGGATGGAGGAAGGGAAAGAGCAAAGACTAAAAGCATGAAAAAGCCACAAAGAAGTAAAAGAGAGATAAAAGATTACTGAAAAGAGAAGGAATATGGAAAGAAAGAGGAAGGCACAAACAGAGAAAAGAATAGTTTATCTCACTGGAAAATACACCAGGTGGCAAAGCATGGTGTGTAGGAAAAGTGTGACAGCTATAGCTGGTCTATAGCTGCACAAGATAATTTGGCCTAACAGATACTAACTCAACCAGCCTAGCTCATTAAAGAGCAAGGAGTCAATGAGTCCCCAGGTATGAAAATGATAGGCTGAATTCAAGCTCAAACAAGGAGATCCCAGCCAATCCCTCAAAACCATGAATGCACCCATGTCATTGGCCAATGAGCTGGGCGGAGTTAAGACCTCTATCCAATCAGATGTGTAAGCATGGGAATTTGAAGCCCCTATAAAAGGGAATGTCCCACAACAAAATCCAGCTGTTGATGCGTGAACTTGATGTGTCCATGTAGGTTTCCTGTCTCCAACATCAGCGACATCTGCTGACTTCCCGGCATGATACAACAAGCTGCCACAGTATTGCTGGGAGACGGGCCAGCAGATTTTTGCTGCTTGTAGCCGGTAGGGCTGCAGAGAGCAGCAGGATAGCTGCGGACCAGCGGGTATTGCTGCGGGCAGCTGGTAGGGCTGCGAAGAGCAGCAGGTTCAGCCACAGGGCAGCGGAGATTGCTGCTGGGCAGCCACTGGGGCTGTGGAGAGCGGCAGATATTGCCGCGGGCAGCGGAGAGGGCTGCGGATGGTGGCGGAGTGTGCCATGTTGGTCTGGACCCTCTTTTTTTCTTTTTGTGAGTAGAAGATACTGCTGGGATGGATGCATGGGCTTTGGTACCAGAAAACCCCATCACCAAGGTATAGACGCTTTTTTTTATGTTATAAATCTCTGGAAGCTCGTTAAGACTTGTTAAAACAGTTAAGGACTGAGCGAGGATGGCAGAGGGGATGCCACAAGCACTGCCTACTGAGGCATGTGGCAAAATCAGGGAGCCAGGCAAGGTGGCTGGGAGCGAAGACACTGCAGAACGATCTGCTGTTGTCCCAACCATGCCTGCACAGCCTCTTGATCAGCGCTCACTCGAGTCACCTACCCTGCCTTCGACCCAGCCTCTGTGGGGCGTGCCTGCACCTTCGACCCACCTGTCACTACAACTCGAGGGCAGGCCCGGGAAATGTGTCACCAGGAGTTCCCAGAGACGCAATACCTGGAAACAGCGCCACTGCCACTGCAGTGAGTGTGCCACTGCTGCCAGAGATGGAGAAGCCCCTGAACACACCAGTAAACGATTCAACATACGCTGGAGATGACACCTTAGCCGCTGCTGAGACAGCGTGGCACCTTAGCGTCCCATTTGACCTCGTCGGATTCAGCTGTGCTGAGAACTGCCTGACTTCCACTGCTGCTGCTGTCCCCAGGATAGAGTATCCTCCAGCCATCCACCCTGAGAGCTGTAGCCATGGTCTCCATCCCAGCTTGGGCCACAGCTGTGCTCTGACAGCCAAGCCTGTCTCAACGGAGCAGAATTGTGCTCCCACTGCAACACAAACCCCAGTGCTGCCACCAACAAACTGCCTAGCAGCTGTGGTTTCTGTCCGCGGTCCTATTCCTGCTTCTTACAGCGATGAGCGGGGAGGCAGAGTGGGCCTAGTGAGTTACAGCTAAGATTGAGGAAGGCAGCAGGTGGGTACCCCCAGCCACCACAGCCCGCCCAGCTGCTGTTCACCGTGGCAACCAATACAAAAGTCCAGCATGCAGGACAAACCCAGAAAAAACTACCCATGGAACTAAGACACATTAAAAGCTCTTTTGGTGAGGCCTTCAAACATTGGACATGACGAAATGGACCATAAAAGCAATCACTCATTCTGATATTGGTTTCTGTGTATGCCTTCTGACAAGCTTTGGTTGTCATGTTATGAATAGCAGTGTTGGATCCCTTTCTTTTCAAATATGCATTGAATTTCAGCATAATATTGTGTAATATTTAAGGATTTTGATTTATCTTAATAACTTTCTTTTGTATAAAACTCATACTAATTTTCCAGGTTGATTTTACCCTCCAAAATATAAAGGTATTTATTTTCCTCTTCCAAAAATGTGGAGGCCAGTGGGCCTACAGAACCAGGGTCCATTAAGGTCCACTGGAGGGAGAGACCCTAAGTCAGAGAAGTCCCCCTAACTAGGGTGACAAAATAGAGCCTCTCCCAGGATACCTTGTCGTAATATTTTAATGTACTCCAGTTCTACCTCCCTGATCGGCCCACTAGCCTCCCCGCTCCTTTTCTTCCTTATATGTCCATACCCCAGAATGTTATCCCTTCGCTGCTTGCCCACTGGCTATTATTTGCCACAGTGTTCCACCCCCATTATCCTATAGGATGTTACCCTTATCCTTGCCTTTGTACCACCCCTGAGCCCTCAGCCCATTGGACCCTGCTGCTCTGCTCCACCCCCTTTGTTCCCATACTTAAAAGCTGGACCCTCCATTGTTTCTTCTCCTCATTCCTGGGCCCCTTCAAGCATGGCTGGCATAAACCTCCTCCTTGGAATCCCGCAAAAAGGCCCTTCCTGCTTCTTTATTGTCAGAGATCTGCTGAGCTATCTGGGGTGTGTGTACGTGATTGTGTGTGCGTGCCTGTGACACCAAGTGGCTTCCTTGCTGGAGACGCTTTTCAAAGATTTCAGCACTGTGGCCCTTCACCCCACCACCCCAGTCAGTGACTGCGACACTAACAGTTTCAGTTATGGATTTCAAAGTATAAATTAAGCTTTGTTCTTGGTTATTTAATGGTGCAAACATTTTATTCAAGCATGGGAGCTGTTGAATATCTTGATTTATCTGACAATTAACAAACCTATAGCAAGCTAGCCAGACTTACAATATAAAGCTTAAAAAGTTATTGAAACAACACCAAAAGAAACCTATCAATTGTGTACGTAAGGGGAAAGCCTTATTTTCAAGCACAGTAAATTTGAAATGTTTTTCCCTGAAACTGTTTCCGAAAAGGACTCATACTAATACATTTACTCATACAATAACAAAATTCCAAAGTTATAAAAAAAGGCACATATGCTTTTCATTGCTTTATAGAATTTTCTTTGACATCATTTGATTTTTCTGAAACTTGGCTTGTAAATGTTCTAAAGGTCTTGTTAAATTTATTTCAAAGGTGTTTCAGACAACAAGAGTAGCAGTGACATTTAACATTTCTTTTCAACAATTCCTGTTGATTTCTTTTGTGCATAACTCCTAGCCTACTCATTTTTTTAAATACGATTTATTTACACAAAGGAATGTTATTGTTTCAATCCATAACAATTACCCAATATTGACTTATGCAAAATGAATACTCATAGAAGTGCTGATTTGCCAATCTTAAGACGCTTTATATTCACTCATTTAATGATGTGCCATCAGTTGAGGTAGACTGAAACAGAGGTCTACAACCCTTTCTACCAAATATTATTGTCCATGTTTTATTAAGGCAGCATTGTACTCACCATCTCTTCAAATGACAAGAACTATGTTAGATTAACATCTATTCCTTTAACTTCTAGTCAACCTGCAATGTATCACCTCTTACAGTAGATGACTCACTACAACACCAGCTGTGGTGAGTGACCTGATTCCCTCCAGCCTTGGGGGACAACTTCATGAGTATCCTCTCTGTTCTGTGATGCTGCAGACTATCTGTATTTGTAGAGGCAGACAGCCCAACCAGTTTTGCACTGTGCTTTTAGTGTTGTGGCTGTATAGACGGATTCTGCAAGTGCAACTAAACGATGTTGTTAATATTCTATCTATCTATCTATCTATCTATCTATCTATCTATCTATCTATCTACCTATCTATCTATCCATCAAATGGTAAGTTAAGATCATAACCAAGCAAAGAAGCCTTCACAGAACAATTTAACTTTTTAAGAACATTACAAACACAGGGATGTGTCATTTTTAAGATGTGACCTGTAAAACCTAACTAAGACATGAAATGTTTTCTTTAATAATTTTAATTTAGCTTAATAAATTTTAGTTTCAAAAGCAGTTACATGCCTCACTAAACACAAAATTACTCCTACAGCTCTAGGGTGTGTCACAACTGGTATTCCCCACATGACACTTTAGAACGTTTTTTTTTTTTAAACAGAAAAGGGGGAATGCCTGGTGCTATCCATACCCTGAATCCCTTGACACCATTAGAAGGATTTTATTTATTTAAAGATATGAAGACATAATGATTTTACCTATTTAAAGACATGAAGCACAAACCCGAACTAGACAAGCTGTTTTTCCCTTTTAGTTGGTTTTCCCCCAGTTGCAGGGTTGAATTGTTTCTTGTTTGTAGAGTGAAGTTGTGAATTTCTAACTTCCAATTAATGAGCTGCAGCATGGCAATTTGAGAACTTGTATTATTGGTAATCTCGCCTGACAGCTCCTGGATGTGCATAATGCATCTCCATAAACAGAAAGGGGGAATCACTGGCTTGTCGAGTTGGGTAGAAAATCTTATTCAAACTAGGTTTATCATTTGTGCCATTATGCTGTCTTTGTCATTCCATCTGCAAGAGGCCTCGCAGATGACAAAGAACACTTTGCATTTTTTAAACAGAAAGGGGGAACTGTGACAGCTATAGCTGGTCTATAGCTGCACAAGATAACTTGGCCTAACAGACACTAACTCAACCAGCTGAGCTCATTAGAGAACAAGGAGTAAATGAGTCCCCAAGTATGAAAATGATAGGATAAATTCAAGCTCAAACAAGGGGACCCCAGCCAATCCCTTTGAGCCATGAATGCACCCATGTCATTGGCCAATGAGCTGGGCGGAGTTAAGACCTCTATCCAATCAGATGTGTAAGCATGGGAAATTTGAAGCCCCTATAAACAGGGGCGTCGAACACTAAAATCCTTCTCTTGCTGCACGGACTTGGAGTGTATGTGTGCCATTCCTGTATCCAACATCAGTGACAGGCAAGCAAACAAGACTGGTTGTTGGAGTCTGTCTTGTCATGCACAGGGGCTATAAACAGAGTTCTCACCATCCTCATCTCACTGTTTGTTTTTTCCAAGGTGGAAAAACCTGTCATGGATAGGGCTGTGCCTTGTGCTGCAAACACATGGGGCACAAAATACTGGCTACTGTAATGAATTTACTGGCTGAGTAGTTAAAAATCAGTAGTTGTTCTACTGCCAGCAATTACTGGGGATAGTTTCCCCTGCTGCTCTGCCTTCCCTTGCCCCATCCTACTGCCATGTGAGCACGGTTCAGTGCATTTAGTGTGCATCATATTTGGCTATCTTGACCTGCCAGTCTATACCACAGGCTTACTGATCGGTTCAGAAACAACTTTCTATCTCTACAGGCAGTTTCCAGATACACAAGGAAGCAGCTCTTCTGAAAAAAAGTTTGTATTCGCACCCAAAGCACTTAGTTACTTCTGATGCATGTTATATAATTGATTATTTCAGTGAGATGGATTCTGACTCTACAGTCATAGCATCCAACACAGATTTGGACTGAGAACCATGGAAATGGCTCTACTCAGTTTCCCCACTGTAAGGCTGCTGTGTTTTGTATATATGAACAATTTACAGTAAGTCTTTGCTAGTGTTCACCAATCTAAGGTCGCACAGGTGTATGAGCTCATACGTAGAGCTTCCTTCAAGGACAAAATAACTGTAAAGAGAATTTGTCTTCATCATGAAAATATAGCAAGATTACCTGCCTTGGCACAATTTGTCTCTGTAAGACTTCATCTTTACAAATAGCAATATAGATACTTGCCTAGCTGCTTTGTTTTTTCACCTGCCCACTGATATTGGGCTACAGCTTTCCAATTTCCTTTAACCCTTGGTGATACTTATGAAGCCAAATCTGGGCTCTTTCATATCAGTATTTTACGAACCTTTCCTGAAATTATTTATGTGTCTCACCCTGTTCCCCTTGTGCTTTCCATTGTTGACACCCTATGCAAGGACTTGTACATCATCTGCAGTTCTTCTGCATCTTCCTGCCCTGGAGCTCTGACCTACTCTTTCCTGCTCCTTTTCTTCCTTTACCTTCTTCCCTTTCCCCATGCTCAGGCTCATATCCCAGTTTGAGGTTCATGCAGCTAACTCCTGTCTCATGCTTTCCTTGTGCTGGGTGTCTGTGTCCAGTGTCCTGGGAGTGGAGTGGTATCTGCAGCTCTCTGACCTCTTTGGAAGCAGCCCCAGAGGCCCTACTAAAGGACAAATCCCTCAGCTGCTGTTCCTTGCCAGAGCCTTCCGTGCCTGACTTTTGACATCCAAAGAATGCATCCTGGAGAATGTCTGATGTCTGTCCAAGGGGAGTGACCTCGATGGGAAACCCACCTGAGGCTGAACACGAAGCTGCAGTGGGAAGGAATGGGCCGAAGCTGAACTGAAAACGATGTGTTGATGTGAAAAAAGGAAAACAGCTGATGTTGATTAGGAGGAGGAAGGCTGTTAATTCAGAGCATGCTGCTCCTGCACGCTGGGTGCAGATAGAAGCAATGTGCTGGAGAGCTGCTCCACGCAGGCATGGGACTCACAGGGGATGGCCAGTGCGGAGCAGCTGGTTCTTGTGCCAGGGGTGGGTGGGGTGGGCGTGCAGGGACAACGCCCCCTTGGCATTCTGTCCAGGGGAGGGAGCTGGGAAAGGGATGGCTTTGCCTTGCTTGCTCCACTTTAAATACCTTTGCACACATCTCTGGCCACTGCAGTTAGATCAGAAGGCTTCACCTGCTGCAGTGAAGTGGCCTCCCTGTGTGGGCATTGCTGCCTCTGCAACATGGACTCACAGCACTACAGAATGAATGGTGACTCTTTCCAGGTAAGTGATGGGATCTGTGCTTGCTTTTTGCCGAGGTGGAGGGGTGTCCTGCCCCACATACTGCACTCCTGTGCTTGTCCTCCATTCTCTGAGAAGCAGTGTGACCCAAGAGAAGAAGAACCAAGGCAGCCTGTTGTGATGCTTTGCAGTACCTGAACAATTTTGGCAGCCCCCATATTTGTCTGCTGTTACTTGTGCGCACAAAAACATAGTGAGAATGCAAACAAACATTGCAACAGTATCCTTACTTACATGGCAAAAAAGACAAAGAATCAAAAAAGACCAGAAGCTTATTAGAGGTCTTAAATGTGTGTGATGGAAAAAAAAAAAAAAAANTTATGTGCTCTTCTGGTGGAGATTTTTGTTAAGTTCTGAGACTCTCTTCTCCTCTTTTTTTAATGTTTACTGACTGACTTGAACTCTTTGCTTTGGGAAATGCAGGAATGACCTGAAGTTCATGTCTTTTGAATACAGGCAGTGATGTTACTGCAGGGGCAAGTGATGTAACCTGAGGCAAGCACAGTTAATTATTAAAACAGAGTTCTGCACTTGTGTCCTATAAAATGCTGCTGAGGCCTGAGACAAGCTGCATCAGATGTCCAAAAAAAGGACTCCTAGTTTTTATAAGAGTGGGTTATATTCCTACTGCTTTGTGTGCTGAGGCTGAACTCCCACAATATTTCTCTAGTCTCACCTTGCTTCTTATCCAAGTTGTGTAATTGCTTGGTTCCAATGACAACTGCAGTGATCAGTATTTAAATGCCTTAAGAAATCTGACATGGAAACTAGTTCCATTTTCACAAGTAACTTAGAAATCTTTTAATTTCAAATATTTTTTCCCTTCCTCATCCCCCTTCCCCCATTTTGCATATCTAGTAAGTTTGAACTTTACAACAGAGAGGTGAAAATTTTATATCCCTGAAATTGCAAGAAAAACTTTATCTGGCTTTAACAGTGTTGGAACTCACTCTGAAAGGCTTTAGCAATGGATTAGAAGGCTGATAGAATTGTGTTATTGACCCCTAATACTGCCACCTGTGCCAGAATGACAACACCAATATACGTGCAAAGTGGCGAACTAAAAATGCGTGTTTGTGCTCCAGTAAACCTATCCTTGCATCTACATAACACTTTCTTTGATATTGTGTTAGGTCCAGGGATGGTTGTTCATGCTCGTCAACTGGTTATTATTTTATTTCCTGGAAAAAATACTGAGCTGGAGGAAAATTAGAGCTGAATTTATTGCACACTATAAATCCCATATACATATCACAGAGACAACATTTCAACACAATAAAATTATTTCAACTCTGAATCATAATCACAATAGTAACAAAACAGCAGAACTACCCCAAAGCTGCAATTCCTCTATATATATTGAGGAATGAGAAGTTAAAGTCCGAAATGAGAATGGAAAAACTGATCAACAGTTATGCAACTTTGCATAGGTACTACAAAAATCTCAACAATAATGTGAGCACCAGTGTTTTTGCTGCTGTCACCTCCAGTTTATGTGCTGAGGTTTATTATCTGCAGTGTGTATTGATGCAGGCTGCCTCCATATATACTGATAAGAGCTGGGTACCAGGAAAACAATCATTTTAGTCTTTCCCCTCCTTTGCAATTAAAGATGTCACCTCTGTGAAAGGCTCAGTAATGGACTGTTGCTTATTAAAGGACCTTCCAGGGAACTGAGTGCTTTTGCAGATGTGCAAGAAGTTAAGCAAGTATGAGGCTGTTTACAGCATTAGTGCCTACTCCCTACTGCAATGTGTCTTTCTATGTAGCACCAATATAAATCCATTTACAAGAGGGGGGAAATGACTGAGGACAGATTGAAAGCAGCTGATCTCAACAAATCAAAGCTAGTGTTCGGAAAGTTTTTTTTTTTCAGCTTTTTTGTGTAATCTCATTGTACAAGGAGATCAATTATTATCATCAGAATTACCTTGCAGGATTTCAACTTTGCATTATATCCCCTGCAAGTATCCAAACTAAAAATTCTTCATTTGTCACACATATTCAAATCAATCTGTCATATAAGTTGGTCCCCACAGCATGACTTGGCAAGAGTATTTTATATGTATAACTGTGTGTCTTTTAGAGCAAGTTTCATTGCCGACAGTGAAAACCAAAATCTTGATCCATTGGACAGACAATGGTGGAGCCAGTTCTGTCCTTAAGATCAGTTTTGGCTGTGGTGGGCGAAAACAGAAGGAAAAAGCAATGCATGGACAGTATTTGAGATGACAGTTTTGGTCACATTACCATAAAATTTCAGTACTACAGACATTTGTTTTGACTTTTGCCAGACTCCTGTCATTGTTTTCCCATGTGGTTGCTTGAGGTGTAAATGGGTTTCATTAGCCAGCTGACATATCACTTCCAGCTGCTTCTCCTCTTGGCCCTCCCCATGTGAGAGCTGGGCTGACTCCCTGGCTGGATGAGGGCTCAGGAGACACAGAGATGCTGCAGCAATTGTCACAACTGAACAGGTGGCAATCTTCCTTCTGGTGCATAAAGCCAGCACTTCTTCTACAGTTCCCACTAGAAGTCCCTCATAAAGCTGGAAAACATTTGGAAAACCTTTGCAGCCTCTGGAAACAAAGCCAGACAGAAAAATGTGTGGCCAGTCTGTTAGCAGCAACCTTGGAGGCAGCCTTGGAGGTGGCCTGAAGAATCAGCAATTATTTACTTTACAAAAGAAGGCAGATCTTCATAGCTCTGCCTCAGGAAATGTAGGCCCACCAAGAACTTTACAGCTTCAGGGCAGCTGGATTTGACTGTTAATTTGTCTTCTACAAAGGCTATCTTTATTGAGGACAATATTTGGGAACTGGGAGTCTTTTTATTCTGATTTATATGTTCAGTTGAGCAACAGCCATAGGAGGGCAAGCTCTGCCTGAAAATACAGATCTTTATAAGGAATATTTGAATGGGTACCTTGAATCAAGCTTTAGGTCAGGACTTGTTGCACCAGGACTCATCTGTGTTGCAGATGTTTGGTGTGATCTTTGAAATATCAAGCACAGGCAATTTGTCCAAGGCCATTAGATGTCAAAAAAAAACAAACCAAAAAAAACCCCAAAAACCAAACCAAACAAAACCAAGCAAGTTAGATTAATGTGGCTTCCAAAAGTTTGTGATGGTTGTACATCAAATTTACTCTGATATCAGAAAAATCAGGTGATTGAAATCTCAGCAGACATTTACCTGCCATGCTGAGTACCCAGCTTTTAAGATGTACCTCCACTCCAGGACTCAGCTTCCTCTTTCTGAAGTGGTGAAATAGCTCTTCCCTGCTTAACAGTGCTTTTCTGAAAAGAAAACTCATGTAGAGACATGCAAAGACATTCTAATAATGAGAACCATTAAAATAATGGAATAAACCTTAGAGAGTACTGGAAATTGCCTTTTGGAATTTTCAGAGCAGAAAATCAATAAGGGAAAGGGAACAAACATAAATGAAAACACATCTTGCCCTAACTGATTCATTACTCATTATGGGATTTAGGGAAGATCTAAATGTTTGCTCTAACACTTTGCTATTTTTTCCCTTTTTTTTTTCTCTCCTTTTCCTTTTTTTTTTTTTTTTTTTTTTTTTTTTTTTTTTTTTTTTTTTTTT